>VWYI01009588.1:2924-114089 GCA_013399455.1 Anthoscopus minutus
GGGCCGGGCGCGGGGCCGGCGCCTTGCCTGGAGTCCCGCCGGCCCCGCGGGTGTGTGCTGGGGCCGCGAGTCCTGGGAAAGCCCGGAGCTCCCGGTGTGCTGCCGGCGGCCGCCTCTGGCACGGAGAAGCCGGAGGGGGAGGCTGATGGCATCGCCACCGCTTCTCCAGCGTGTTCTGCGCTCTTTAGCGAAACGCAGCGTTTAGGCAGTTACCGCTCGCTTTCTGGAGCTTCAGTATCTCGAGTTTTAACCTTGGGAGCCGAATAGCAACATCTGAATAAACAATAACTTCAGGTTTTACGGATCTGGTGGTGTTTGTCTAGGCAAAGTACCAGGGAAGTTGATACATTCGTGTCTTGAGAAATTTTTCATTTGTTGTAAATGCCCTATGTTGGCAGCTTTACTGGCCTCATTTCTATGGCTCTCATGGGGAAAAGGAAGATTTTCCTTTTGTGATGTGCTCATCAGCCTGGTGTAGCCCGTGTGAAACTGTTCTGGCTGGATCTAGGAGATGGCTGCTTCTGGCCTTGTATCGTCTCTCTGGTGTTTAAAATACCTGTGTGGCTTGTTTCCTTCAGAGCAAAGTGATCACTCAAGCCTTGGAGACAGGCTTGTCCTACGTCATAAAGGAAAACTGGTGTAATTACAACTTATTTTAGTGGTAGCTGTGACTGACTTACTCAGCTACTTTAACATTAGAATGAATACGTTGTATTTTTGTGCCTAAATGTGTCATGGGAGCTGCAGTTCTCATGTCTGCGCTGTTCTCTGCACTCAGGAATGCTTGCATCAGGTGCTGTCTGACTCAGGTGGTCACAGGGCCATGGAACAGTTCATGGAGTGTCCTGCTTTGAATTTAGCCTCTATCAGTAAAACTGGTTTTCATGCATAGTGGACTAATCTGACACTGAGGTGAAGCCTGGGATCTGTAGTGAACTTGCACCTTTGGGCTGCTTTATGTGACAGAGAATAAAGATGATGGGAGATAACACAGTTGAACTGGCACTGTTCTTCAGGCTCATGTGCAGTGAGTGCAGGTGCCTTCCAGAACTTCTGCATCTCTGGTTGCTGGAAGCTAAATACTTTATTGGTGTTAAGTTGGTGAACTTTTTTAAGCCTATGAAGTCAAGGAGGATGAAGACACATGAAGACAAATTAACACTGAAAACTGGGATAGATGGTAAGAAGATCATTGTGTTGAACTGTAGCTTAAAGTTTTCAGAGTTGTGTGTGAATGAAACTTGTTCATGGGGACATCCCTGAGTGCTGCCCAGAGCTGGGGCACAGCAGGGGCAGCACAGGCCCAGTTTGTGGGGGGAAATGGTCTCTCAATGTCAGGTCAGTTTATTAAAAATCCTACAGAGTACATAATCCCACTGAAGATGTAAAAGTTCTTTGAATCCTGCAGTTTTCTGAAGCTTCAGGCAATAATATTAGAATACTGTGTTTTGAGCAGCCAGAGAATTTAAGTGCTGCTTGGTCTTAGTAGTTTTGCCTCTCACCCCAGACATGAGTCAGTGTAAGGACACCTGAACAGACTTTATCAGGGCAGGGGTGATGTCTGCTTCTTAGGCATGCCTGTGTTTATTCAGACTAAGGAAATTGGATTTATTTGTGGCTTCTGTTGTAATCCCTGCTGTTTGCCACTGTCACAGCAGTTCAGAGGATCATGGGCTTCAGTCTTGAGTTGCATTTGGTCTATGAAACTTTGATTCTGTTTCCCCCCTCTGTTTGTTCACTTGCTAATTTTCTGTGAGTTGGGATTTTGTCTGTGTAGGCACTTGAAATAAGGAGCAGGAGATAGATATGAGAAGGAACCATGTGGTCTACAGAAGAGAAAACCCCATGTGGGAATTTGGCTGTGAGAGCAGAAACAAGATGGGAATTCATAGGTTTTTTCACACAGGAAAAGCATCCAGGTTTGTTATGTTTGTGCTGAGGGCTGCGGTTCCTTCAGTAGAAAACAGCTTTACAGTTTGTCAGCACTGGATGGTATCATAAAGTTCTGACTAAGCCAATGTGCTGAGCAGAGGAAAGGAATAAAGAAAGTTTGGAAACACCTGCCTCAGAAAGCCAGAACATGACCAGCTGGGTTATCAGGCTGGTTCCTTTATGTCATGACTTGTTAAAGCAAATGTGACCTAAGGCTCTTGCTGAATGCTTGTTGAAGCCCCTGGTGAACATTTCAGGCTTGGGCCTCCTCCTTAGGTTGTGGAGTGTGACATGTTCTGAGCAGGTGTTGGGTTTGCAGGAGCCTGGCTTGCCCTGCCTGCCTGGGATGGCCCTGCTCAAGGCCACCTGGGTTGCTGAAAACCAATCTGCTGCATCCGGGAGTTGTCTTGGTGTGTTCAATTCAGCGTGGTTAGACTGCAGGCACTCTGTCGATACAAGAGATCCCTTGTTCAGATGTATTTTCCCTCACAAAAAAGTGATTTGGGGTGTGTGGGCTGGTTCCTTCTTAGAAACTGTTACATCTGATCAAGGCATGATCTTAGGTTTGCTTCACATGAGAAAATACAAACCCCCCCAGAGTCTTGTAGAGCATCTTCTTGGAAATGAGTCAGCCACTTGTGCTTGGTCTAAGGCTGTGCACTGTGCCCATGCAGGCTGGGGAGGTCCAGGAGGAAGCAGACATGGAACCAGTTGGACATGCTGTGATTTTTGTGCATTACAGCAGCATGATTCACACCACTATCTAAGGAAGCAGCAGAGGAAAGCCCTCTGGCAGAACTCTCTTGAAGATCATTCCAGCACAGTGTGTGCAACTAAAGGCTGTCTTCAGGAGTTGTAAAGCCTCAGTGACCCCCATATATGTGCAGGCTTTGGGGATGTTGTGCCTCAGACACCCATCTGAGCAGTTTGATGCCTTTATTAGAGCCTGGATGAAACATATATGTTTCAGAAAATGGGAAGAGTATTACAAGAACAGCATGTGTAGGAGAAGGAGAAGTGCAAGGGAAGGTTGTGTTGTGGGGACAGAGAAACCACCAGATTTCAGGAGGTGGCTGGGCAAGAAGTTGGAGAACTGCTCCTTGGTGAAGTGCTGGTTCTTTCCTGAGTGAGGATGTTCATGATGGTAAAGTACAGCTCTGTGAGAACATTCTTCCATTACTGGATAAGAAACATTGGATAAAGTGTCAAAAGTTCTTGTATTTAATTTATACTATGGTGTGACAGTGCAGATGTGTGTAACAAACTGGCCAACAGCTGGGATGTCAGCTTGTGTCTGAAGTGAAACAAAAGGCTTTAATGTGTTGGAAAAAATCCCTCAGCTCTGCAGATGATGAATAGTTTAAAAGTGAGTCTGGGGTTAGTGCCTTCTTCACAGCCAGACAAGGTGAATTAAGCTGCTTTGCTGGCTAAAGAGCTTGATAACAGCTGTTAATTGCTTGGCGTCTGAGGTCCAGGTTCTCAGTCTGGGGAGGGAGGAGCCTGAGACTTTGCCATTTCAGTGTTCAGAGCTGATGCAAGTCTTGCTGTATCACCAGCCCTTTCTGGGTTTCCTCCTCATCTAGAGTGTTGTCAAGAGAGTTGTTGGTAAATCTTGCCTTGAATAAATCTGGGAATTAATTGTCTCACAAGTGGAAGTGATACGTGATTAGACTGTGTCCTTTAGTGGGGTTAAATTTTCTTCTGTGTTGAGTGTATGCTGTATTACTGCAAAATTTGAGTCATAAAATAGAGATGGTAGCCAGTCTGTTAAGAGAGTTACAGCTTTAACATATTTTCAGCTGGACTAATAAATAGGTGACAGGAAACTTGGACTGTCAGTCCAAAAAGCAGCAGATGCTGTGAACTCTGTCACTTTTCCCTTGTAATTGGCACAGTTAAGGTTGAAGCCCAGGAGCAGTTTGGGAAAAGTGTTACAAATAATAAATGGGGGGTGATTATTGAGCTGCTAAGGAGCTCTTGACTTTTACAGATGATTTTCGATCCTACTATGAGCAAGAAGAAGAAGAAAAAGAAGAAGCCTTTCATGCTGGATGAGGAAGGAGGAGGAGACACACAAACGGAAGAGACTCAGCAGTCAGAAACAAAGGAAGTTGAACCAGAGCCAACAGAAGACAAAGATGTTGAAGCAGATGAAGAAGACAGCAGGAAGAAAGGTAAATTGAATCCGTGTAGATAAACTCTCAAAGGTGCTGTTCTGAGACTACAAGCCCAGTTTCAAGAATTTGGTATCCCAGGGTATGATGCCAGAGCCTTGGTTTGTTCAGGGATTTGTGATTAATCTCTGGTGCCTGTTTGGAGGGTAGATTGCCCTCCTGCTTGGAATCATGTTCACAGACATCACCAGGCTCCCAGGGCCTTATATAATTTCCAGTTTTCTAACTCAAATACTCCTTTGTATCCTACGCAAAAAAACCCCAACAAAACAAAAACCTGAAAAAAACCCAACAAAAACAAAAAAAACCACCACCAAACAAACAAAAAAAGCACTGAAAAGAGACTCTCTAAAATAGTGTGAAGTGTTAAATCTTCCACATGCAGTTGTTGCAGTAATTCCACAATTATGGCTCTTTTTCGTTTGAACAATTAAGCGGTAGTGTGAATAACAGAAACAGTTCTAATTTTTGGACAGTTCTGAATGTGGTAACCAGAGTATTCTTTGGAATCTTTCAGGAGGTAAGTGTGTAAAACCTTGCTTTTTGAATTGAGGCCAATGTCATTTCAAGATTACCTAATTCAGAGAGTGCCATTAACTTAAATCCAGTTTGTTGATAAAATTGGCTCCTGTTGCAGACTAGAGAAACTCTACCTTCTTCCTGCACTTCTCATTTTTATCCAAGCATCTCTAACGACAAAGGTGACTAGTTTATCTTGTACAGCAGAAAGAAAGATGAAATATTTAAAGTACCAAAAGACACAGAAGATTCAGAAACTGAAACAGTGGGGGCAGAGAGAGATGATCTCTTGAAACCTGAAGGATATCCACAGGGGTTATAGATTGTTGCTCATGTCTTACTGTAATGTTTTATAGATTTGGATGTAAATTAGCAACCTTAATGTTTGAACTCTTTCTACAGTTACACTGCTTTAGACAGTCCTTTGGTTTTGTTTTTTAGATACAACAGATGACTTGGATGATTTAAACTTCTTCAATCAAAAGAAAAAGAAGAAAAAAACAAAAAAGATTTTTGATATAGATGAAGCAGAAGAAGGTGTAAAGGTTTGTTTATATAACTTGACTATGGCTGAAAACTCTCTTGCTCCCATCTTCTTGAGACTGGCAGAGCAGGAGTTGTCTCAAGTCTGTCACTGTCTTGGTGCAGTTCATAACTAAACTTTCCATGTCCTTCATTTTTTTTTTGATGAATATGTTGCTTGTGCCTGGGCTTTTTGTCCAGAAGTGGAAAAATATGCCTGCTCTGCACAAAGAGCAAATAATTCACCAGTCTGTAGGGAGGGCTGATTAACCTCAAGGTTAATTGTCTTTTGGGGTTAGAGAGGTAACTGGATGTCAGAAGCCACACACAGAACAGTCTTCTAAAGGCCAGCACTTCAAATAAAGTGCACATATCTGCCAAGAAATCTGTTTTTACTCTGGTGTTTTCTTTAGAAAGGATTGGCTACTGTGCTGTGTTCCAGAAGGTGTACGAGATATTTTTATTCTTCTCAAGTTTTATTCCAAGCAGTGTTTTTGTATCACATATCAGTGTAACTGGCAAGCCCAGAGAGCAAGAGGACAGAGAAATGTTATGTTCTGTATAAACCTTCTCTTCAGATTCTGCCTTTTGGGGAACAAAATGTTCCTCTGATCTGCCACAGAAGACAAAATACTTGTTCTGTGTTCTTTCAGTGTGCAGAATTGTGAGAAGAGACAAGGAGAAGCACAACTTTCCCTTACTGCTGCCATGAGGGGTGTTTTGTTCCCTCCTGTCCTCAGATGGCTGCTGCCTTTAAGTGCAGCCTGACCTTATTCCTGGCTAGCCAGAAGGTGCAAATCTGGCCCTGCTCATGGCAGTAGTGCAGGGTGTAGGGCTCTCGTGAACATGCTGGAATTCTCTTCTTACCTGTTGGGTTTCAGGGCTATGGTGGATGTCACCAGTATTCACCTCTATAGTGTGCAGCTGCTGTTATTTCTGATGCTGTGCAATGGAGGGCTGAGGTTAACAGTGGATAAAATACAGTCTCACTTCTTTGCAGGAGCTGAAAATTGAAGGAGATGTGCCAGAGACAGTAGAACCTGAAGATGACCTTGATATTATGCTGGGCAATAAAAAGAAGAAAAAGAAGAATGTTAAGTTTCCAGATGAAGATGAGATAATGGAGAAGGATGAAGGTAGAAGAATAACCTAGCTCAGTCAGATGTCAAAAGTGAAATGTAGTCCACCTTGTATGTGAATAAGTTCTGTTCAAATGCCTTTTTTGTTCCAAAATTGATCAGAAAAATGTTCTATAAAAGCACTGTATAAATCTCCCACTGGTGCTGGTGTCCCTTGTTGACAAACAGAAAAGACTGGAGTCCACATCTTAGTGAAACTTTCTCGTGTGCACTTTTTAGAAACCATGTAAGCATGAGGTTAAAGAATGTTTCTTAATGAATCCCCAAAAATTTTTTTTACAGCATTTGAGGATGAAGATAGCAAAAAAGATGATGGAATTTCTTTTAGCCTTCAGTCAGGACCTGCATGGGCAGGCTCAGAAAGGGACTACACATATGATGAGGTAATATTCCAGAGACTTAAAACATATTTTCCATGTTCATCTGCATCAGTAGGGCCTTATGCTCATGTTTCCTATTTCTAACTTCAAAGTGAAGGACTTGTAGTCAGAAGCTCACGAGCAGAAGCTAACAAGGCATGTCTTCTGTCACAGTAATTTTCACACGGGGTAATACTGCTCATAGTTCAAACACCTCTGCCATGAGCATAGCAAACCCTTGGGGAAACTGTGTTGGGATTTTGCATTTTAAGTGTTCTGAAGCAGGTGGAGAAATGCTCTTAGGCAAAGGCAGTCTGATACTCACTGTGAATGCTGTTGTAGGTGGCTTTTAGAGATGAGGTACTTTGAGAAGTAGAAGATGCTGATGTGAGTGTGAATCCCTTCTTTTGCAGTTGCTCAATAGAGTTTTTAACATCATGCGGGAAAAGAACCCGGACATGGTGGCTGGAGAGAAGCGGAAATTTGTCATGAAGCCCCCGCAGGTTGTGAGAGTAGGGACCAAGAAAACGTCTTTTGTCAACTTCACAGATATCTGCAAATTGTGAGTTTCCTCTTTGGATTTCCCAGGAATAGCAGATGGATGCACTGCTCTGTGCTCCTGTATTGAAGGCAAGAGTTTTCTGGCGAGTGACTGTGGTAAACCAGGAGTGGAAACTGTTTCAGTCAGAGAGCTCATTACGTTTCTCTGTGAGAAGATATTTCTGAACATGATTTATTGAGAGAATTTCTAATTTTATACTTAAATTACGGAAATGGTACATGGGCTGAAACTTGGTGAGTTCATTGGCTTTGATCATGTTGGGTCACCAGTGACATTTATGTGCAAGCCTTGAGGAGAAGGGTGGCAAAAGTTCTTTCTAATTTGAGCTGACTACAATACTGTTGGCTCAGGAAATGATATGGACTCCAAGTGTTTTCCCATTATTTTCTGTCTTAATTATGTCCTGTGAAGGCAGCTCTGTTTTTTGTGAGCACTTCTGGGAATGCAGATCTGATGGGTATCAGAAGTGTGCCAGCAAACAGGCCTGGTGAAACTCTGCAGGGGATCTGGCTTGTGCACTAAGGGGAGTTTTTAATGGTGGCTACTAATGTTTTTCCAAGGATGGGACAGTAGTTGCTGTAATTTTGAGTTGGGGATAGTGGGAGGTTTTTTTATGTGGACTGCTCGGATTTCTTGTGTCCTCAGTAATTGTGTGTGTGCTCTTTGGTGCAGACCCCTGGCACTGTTTCTTATGAAACTTTCTAACTTACCTTGGATTTACCCTGCCAGTCCTGTGTAAATACCAAATTTCTCTGAAGGGGGAAGGTTAAACATTTCCTTACTTTATTTTTAGATTACATCGTCAGCCAAAACATCTCCTGGCATTTTTGTTGGCAGAGTTGGGTACAAGGTAAGGCTGCTTGGGGTGTGGGTATGCTTAGGGTTGATCTTGGTCAAATACAACATTTTTGGGGTTAGATCTCTATAGATGTGCTGATAGGTGAGGCTTTTGTTCACTTCAGTGCTGTGCTGGGTGATTAAGGAGAGAACATTTTAGTGAGGAGGTACAGAGGGAAACTCCTAAGTCCAATGGGTTTGTTCACTCCCCTGAGACAGGCAGGTGAGGCTGCCTGGGCAAAACTTCCTATAGGAAGTACCTCTAAGTACCTCAGAATTTTGCATTTTTTTTTCTTACAACACAATTGTGACTGTGCTCTTCTTGAAGAACACATCCTTATCTTGCTTCATGTTCCTGATTTGTTTTCATGCTTCATACCTGCAAATCAAATAATTCATTTTCTCTTTTCAATCAGTGGTTCAATAGATGGTAACAACCAACTGGTAATCAAAGGAAGATTCCAGCAAAAACAGATAGAAAATGTCTTGAGAAGATATATCAGTAAGTAGAACTCCCCTTCCCACTGCAGATTTCTCTCAGGCCCTTTTATGGCCCCGGTGTGTGCCCTTCATGGAGGAGGCTGAGAAGCCACAACTTTCCTGTCATGGAATAATGCAAATACAGGTGGTTCTGCTGTGGTTAGACCATGGGCTGTACTCCTGCACTAAAACATACCAAGGAAAACAGCATTTGGTAACTGCTTGTTTTCATCTGAGCTTCGTATCTTGGCTCTGATGAGGACAGTGGAAAACAAGTGTCATTGTTAATTTTGCAGTCTGTAGTACCCTTGAATTGACAGATGCAGTGTTTGTGTGCCACAGCTGGTCAGAGGACTCCAATTATGTGTCACAAAGCTCCTGCTCTAATGCTGTGCCAGTACCAGAGCTGCTGACACCTGGCAGTGCTGCCTCAGCAGAGGAACTTGGGGAGCACCAGTGGGAAGTCAGTACTGGTTATTAACTTGAAAACAATATCAAAGCACAATGTACCACATGAAACCTCCTCCTCATTAACCAGGGGCCATTTTTAGTTTTCAGCCCCTCGGAGCTGGTTGGGTGTGTTTGAACAGCTTTTCCAGGGAGCTGTGCAGCAGCTGCTGGGTTCTAACTGTTCCTTCCCTGCAGAGGAGTATGTCACCTGCCACACGTGCCGCTCCCCCGACACCATCCTGCAGAAGGACACCAGGTTGTACTTCCTGCAGTGTGAGACCTGCCACTCCCGCTGCTCCGTGGCCAGCATCAAAACAGGCTTCCAGGCTGTCACAGGCAAGAGAGCACAGCTCCGTGCCAAAGCTAACTAGGGCTGCTAATCAACACTGGAGCAGTTGGCAAAGTGTTCTGGGGAGATGAGACTGGACAGGTTTGCCATCGGAGTGGATTTACCAATGTATTAAAGCAAGGTTATAAAAACAACAAGAAATTTGGCTTTTGATTGGTCTGTGAAATCCTTGCAAGATGCAGATCCTCAAGCTGTTCACATACATTTTGCTCATTGAATATATTTTACCAACTGTAAGGAGCGTGGTGGGAAAAGAGGTGCTTTTTAATCCATTCAAACTTCTGTAAAACACAAGATAAATTAAAGATACTATAACAGTGAGTGTCTTGGATTTGGATTTTTCCTTCAGCTTCCTCTTGAAAACAGTGGTGGGAATGGTTTGTGTGTTATTCTGCAGATCATGTCACTGAGCTATGTCCAAGACCTAGAATGAAGTTTTAAGATAAAGGCTGTTTTGCTTTTGCATAACAGGCTTATTTTAGTTATGCTATCATGAAACAGAGAAACCAGTCACAGAGTCCCAGGGCTGACAGGCCAACATGAGCTCTTGCTTCTGCTTGTACAGCCATGGTGCCTTGTGCACAGGCAGGGGAGCAGGGCATGATCTGAGAGTTCAGACACCAGATTGGTGCTGAATCTTAACACAGAATCAGTAAATTGTACTGTAAGTTTTCATAGTGTCATAGTACTAAATTTTGCAATTTCTAATAGAGAAACATTTATATTTCTGAAGTCCTGCACTCTTCATCACTTTAAGAAGACTCTAAATGCAGCAAAAAAAAAAGAGAAAATAGTAGGTCTAAATGTCATTGTATGGTGGCTGCACCACAGTAAATAGAAACCTTGAATTTGCAGGAGACACTGCCAAGTAATTTGGGTTCCAAATTAACACTTTTTGCTTCAGGATCTTCCCATGCTCTTCCTCTGCTGGCAGTGTCAGTGACCTCGAGGGGACACCTGGTGCTGCCTTTGCTGTGTTTTGTGTGGAAGCTGTTGCAGGTGGGGAGTGCAGAGATGCAGCTGGGGAGTGAAGGTTCCCCCCTGGCTTGCAGAAGTGGGGACTCCTCACTTGATTGCCAAAATGTCCCAGGGGGAGGGAAAGGTGCAGCAGCTCAGGGCCCCGGGCAGCCACCCCTGCGGGTCAGGGAAGCAGCCTCCTCCCCAGGGGAGCTGCTCCTGGAGGCAATCCAGCAAACACTACGACTTGAAGGGTTTCTACTACTTTTAACCTTTGTATCTTAACACCGAGCACACTATTGCTGGGGAGTCACTCACTTGCTATTTGAAAACTTTGACAGAGCTGTAAGGTGAAAAATCAAGGTTTTATGGTTGGTTTCTTAAAAGCATTTTGAATTTCAAGTGAGCTATAACAATGTTGGATGTATCTTAAAGTGAATAAAGCCAGGATCAGTGCCTCTTGTAACATTATTGTTGTATTCTTGTTTCTTCCTCTAGCAAAGAGTCTCCTGTTGGGAGTAAAACCTTGGAGAATTGTGAGTTGCCTTTTTGTTTTGGTGACTTGCTGGTGGGGCACCCTGAAAGAGCTGAAGACCAATGATGCTTTGTTTTTAAATGCTCGTTTTTCCCTGAGTCAAATACCTTTAACATACTTTAAAAAAAATAGTGTGGCCTTGAGCTGGTGCTGTAAATGAAAAGTTTGATTTAGTGATTGATTTAGTGAAATTGGATCAAAGAGATCCCAGTTAATAAAGGGAATAAATTGTTATTCCAGCCTCTTAGCTGTGAGCTCTGGCTTGCAGGAGAGTTTCATAGATGTGCTAGATGTTTCATAGGTGTATTTTGTAGATGTGCTTTGAGTCTGTGCATGAAACCCTAAAGGCTTTAATGACTGATACTTGAGTGCAGCATCTTGAGCTGTAGGCTCAGATCCCACTGTGGAATAACCTCAGCAATGCAGGAAAAGTCTGTCTAGGAGCAGTTATCAGCTGGGGTTTATTCTTTTAGGGAAAACTTCCAGAGTCCATTCAAATAATGTATGAACACAAATGCTTCATGCTGCTTCTGAGGCTGATGTGAGTTTGAAGTGCAGTTGTGCTCAGGGGCAAAAAAGATTTTACTGACATGGCTGTGAGGAAGCAGGTTAGGGATAGAGTTCTTAACAGAGGAGGGGGTAGCTGTGGTTGCCCAGGCAGAGCTGGTTTTATCTGTGTTTTTTCTCTCTGAGCTGAAAATTGGCTGTGTGGAGATGTGGGAGCCACATTTTAGGTACTGAAAGTCCCTGTGTGACTGACAGCTGGGCTGCTCCTCTCCATGGATTTTGTCAGAATCACCTGATCCAAGTAATCTGACCAATGCAGGGCTGGTCCTTCCCAGCAGTGAAGGTGAAACATCTTCCAGCCCAAAACATTCAAGAGAAAATCACCTGAAACCTGTCCCTGGAGGTGCTGGGAAGACAGACAATTGCTGTTGTGGTCTGTCAGCCTGAGATTTACTGATGCCTTGGAAGAATAATCTCTTTGTCCCCACTTCTGCCTTTACATGGCTACTGCCATAGAAAGTAAAAAATGTGGCTGTAAATACATCAGCAACAGCAGAAGGGCTAAGGAGAATCTCCCTCCTTTATGGGATGTGGCTGGGGGCTGTCTCTTTTCCCAGGTATCGAGGGATTGGACAAGGTGAAATGGCTCAGGTTGTGCCAGGGAAGGTTTAGGTTGGGCATTACGGAAAATTTTGTCATTGGAAAGGTGGCCAGGCATTGGCACAGCTGTCCAGGGTGGTGGTGGAGTCCCCATCCCTGGAGGGGTTTAAAAAGAGGTGATTGCTCTTGGGGACATGGGTCAGTGATGGCCTTGGCTGAGCTGGGGGAGGTTGGACTGGATGGCTTTGGAGGGCTTTTCCATCCTAAACAGATCTGTGGGAAAACTGCTCAGAGCAGGGGTGACCCCTCCTGGGCCCCCATTCCTCTCCTGACAGAGCAGTGGAGCCAGCAGGGAGCTGCCCCAAGGATAAACAAAGCACTGGGGGTGTCCCTTTCCCCACTGCCCCCTCCCCTGGGCTCTGCACAGCACGGACAGACCTCACTGAACACCAAAACCCCAGAACTCATCTCCCTGGGGCCCCACTCTGCCCAGAGCAGAGTGAACTGCCCTGCCTGAGAGCTCCCCTCGCTCTCCTTTCAAAATAATGAACAAAATCAAACCAGTTGTTTGCTGGGAGGCCTCGTCCGTGCTCTGCAGTGCTGGAGTGACCCAGCCCCTGAGGCACTGCAGCTCTCAGAGCTGGGTCTGTGGCTCACAGACTGAAGGCTGGGCTGACTTCCATGTTCTTGACAGCCAGTTTGACTTGGTTTGGTTTTGGGTTTTTTCCCCCCCTCCTTTTGTTCCTCCTTCCAGCCACAAAGACACTCAACCACCAGTCTGACGCTGCTGCTTCCTCATGCTGGAGTGAACTGGTGACTGATGGCAGAATGGATGGACAAGTGGATGTTCAGACATCCCAGACTCACCATAAATTCAGGAAGTTTTGCCCTCCAGGGCTGGTTGGTGCCTCAGCCTCAAAGAGCCCATGCAGGTTGGATGGGCCCTGGAGAAAGCTGGTCTGGTGTCCCCAGGAGATCATTTTTGAGGTTCTTTCCAACCCCAACCATTCTGGGATTCTCCCCATGGTCACTGGTCCCTCCTGACACCGCTCTGGTGCCAACCAGACAAACACTGTGCTTAAGGAGCAGTTTTTAGCACTGCTGGCTTGTGCAAACTGGCAAAGCAGCCAGATTTTTTCAGTCTGTTATGAACTAGACCAGTGCAAAGTCCAGAGATTAAAGGCCTGGATTTGGCCTTTGCTCTCCTACATCAAAGAAGTTCCCAAGCCTCTAGGAGAAAATCCCAGAACCCCTGTGAACACTGATGTTTTGCTCAGCCCAGTGGGAGATATACCTTGAGCAAGGGATTTACTTTCCTGTAAATCCTGTAGGCAGAGCTGAGTCTTGGAAAGGGAAAAAAGACTTGTCTGGAGTAGAAGAAATGTGTGTGCATGGCAGAGAGAAGAGAGGGGAAGCAAATTAGATTTCTTTCTTTTATTATACAGGATTGTATGTACAAGGTCACCTCTCTCCCACACAGCAGCAGCACAGTCAGTTCACAGCCAAACCTGCAGCTCATCTCTCCAGGCGTGGAGAACGGCTTGGGATAGACCTTGCACAGGAACCGGGCATGGGCAGGGCAAGCACAGGACTCCCTCTAGCCCCTCCTCAAGCAGTCCAAAGTAAGAAATGCAAAGAAAACTTCGTGCTTCAAGAGCCACTCGTGCTGCAGGACAGTGCCAGGAGCAGGGAAGTGTCATCCCTGGAACTGTTTCCCCTTCACCCTTCCAGGAGATGCTGTGGATGAGGCTGGAGCACTCAGGAGCACGCAGGGGTTGTGTGGGAGGGACCGGCCAGGGAGGGTGTGGACACTGCTCTGTCTTCCAAGCACAGATGTGTGTGTGTGTGTGTTCTGGAGGGGAAGGGGCAGGCACAACACAGCAGGTTTGAATAAAGTGCTGCCTGAGCTCCAGGCCCATCTACCCTGAGAAACGGGAGGAGCCCAGGAGGGAGAAATGAGAAGGGCTGAGGCCTCTTGGGTGCGGGGGTCCCAAGACAAGCCCTCTGCTGACAGCAGGGGCAGGGGGCAGAGCAGCTGGGATCTGGCATGCAGGGGAGGTGCTGGCACACCCACATGTCCTGCTCAGGGTGCTCCCTGTCCCCAGCCTCTGGCACGCTGTCACCCTGGCGATGGAGCTCAGGCAGGAGCGGCAGCACCGCTCTCCTGACGTGTCCTGACTGGGGCAGGAGGAGACGTGGGCAGCCAGGAAGGGGCTGATGTCTCTGGCTCCAGGCTGTGGGAGCTGGGTGCTCCACATCCCTTCCAGGGAGCAGCTGGTCCAAGGAAAGGTCTCATCCACACCTGCTTGCACCTCTCACTCTGCAGAGGCTCAGCCCTGGCACCATGGAGAATGAGGACACCAAACCACTGAGGGTGATGTTTGTTTCTTTCTCCAGCTTGGAATCACCTGCATTCCTGTAGCTTCCTCTCCCTTCCCTCTTCAAGCAGCTTCCCAGAGCAGAGCAGCTGCTCCAGCACCGAATCCTTTCCACCTGGAAGTGCCCGTGGATGCACAGTAGCTCATGGGGCACAGAGAGGTGACAGGAGGTGGCCGTGCTGCAGGACAGCTCACCCCACAGCCTCTGACCCAAGAGGGACCCAAGGATACAAACTGTCCAAACTCAGACACTACTTTTCCCTCAGTCAGGAAATGCTCTGGCTCTAACCTCGCACAAGAAAAATGTCTTTACTTGGCTGGGCTGAGCTCTCTCTACTCTCCTGCAAGCAGCTCCAGAACACCTCTGGCTCCCTCCGGGACACACCTGCTCTCCTGCTCTCTGTGGTGGCTCTGGGTTGTGCAGGTCTGGCTCCTGCCTCCTCTGCTGGCTGCAGAACTCCAAATCCATTGCAGGGGTGGTGGGGATGTGCTGGGAGGATGAGTTTTCTTTGCCTTTGCTTTACAGATGGATGGAAGATGTCAGGCCATGTTTCTCCTTTGAATGCCAGGTAGAGATGACAGCAGCACTTCCATTCAGCTTGTCTTGCTCAATGTGCCAGGACAGGGTTTAGCTTCGTGCTTTCCTCACACTGCTGCTCACAGCTGCAAGGAGAGAAGGGGGAGCTACAGCACTGTTCTTGAACCCCAGAGATTTGTCACTCAGGAAAGGGGGTGAAGGGCTGGCCAGTGACCCAGCTGAGCAGCCAAGCTCCATGCTAGGAAAACACAGAGGATCAGTGGAAAAGAGCCTCTCCTGAAGCAGCAATCCCCCAGGCCCAACAGAAGGAGAGCTTTGGCTCCATCAGCAGCACGGGAGCTGTACCTGGTTACTGTAGCCTGGCATCCTCCACGTCTGTGTAATGGCTGTTCTCCTGCAGGGAAAATGGAACCACAAACAGTAAATCACCCTGTGTCCCTCCTGCCCTGCCTGGGATGCTGGGACACCTCACATTTGGTCAGCAGCTGCTCCCCTGCTGCCAGGGTGCTGCTCAGGGTGATGGATGAGCTACAAAACACAGCTGGTAAGGACACCAGGGGCCAGGGCTGTGCTTTCTGCCACAATGCAGGCCCAGGAAAAACCAAACATTTCCTCTGGCTCCTGATTCTGAAATGGCTCTGCCAAAAAGACCTGGGGTGTGTAACTCCCTCCATGGCTTGGAAGTAACAGAACCACAGAATCATTTAGATTGGAAAAGACTTCCAAGATCATCAAGTCCAACCATTAACCCAGCACGTCCAT
This sequence comes from Anthoscopus minutus, assembly GCA_013399455.1. Lineage (NCBI taxonomy): Eukaryota > Metazoa > Chordata > Aves > Passeriformes > Paridae > Anthoscopus > Anthoscopus minutus. The sequence continues at coordinate 18,525 of VWYI01009588.1, forward strand.
GTTCACTTCCCTGGACAGCTGTTCCAATGCCTGACCTCCCTTTCAGTGAAGAAACTTCCCTGATCTCCAATCTGAACCTCCCCTGGCAGTTTGAGGCCATTTCCTTTCATGCTGTTTCTTCTTCCCTGGAATTGTCCAGTTCTGCCAAGGTCCATCAGTCCACAAAGGCAAATCAGTGTCCTGAATCTGCTGCTGAGCACAGGAACTGGCCCCAGTTTGCAGCAGAACTCATTCTCCAGAATGGTGATGCTCATCCATCACTTTGAAGGCCACAACAATGGTGCTGAACTGCTCCCCATGCAGGGGTTTGGAAAGCACAGCATCTGTTTGTACTGACTTGATGGTCTTGGAAGTCTTTTCCAGCCTTTATGGCTCTCAGTGGAATTTCCTCCTGGAGCTGTTGTGCAGAGCAGCATCACTGGAGGAATGGGGTGCTCAGCAGTGGTGTTTAACCTCCTGCACAGGGTGAGTATTTCAGGGCTGGAAATGGATCCAGGAGTTGTCTGCAGGAGACACAGGGGGCTCCAAAGGGAAAGGCAAGGGAACAGGCTCTGCCTGGAAGCCAGGGAGGTGGCCTTGCTCAGGGCAGAGCCCAGCTGCAGTGGGATGTGCCTTGGAACAGGCCTGAGCCAGCTGGGAGCCTGGTGGGGAGGACCAGGGCACGTTCTGCACGCTGCTGCTGCAGAGGCCCCTGGGGACCATCCTGGGACCTTCTGCGGGGAAGGAGCAGGGCTGGAGCAAGAAACAGGAGACTTTGAGAGAGCATCAAGGGTCAGTTCTGACCCAGCTGAGCAGGGAAGACATTGTTCTGGCTCCTGATGGTCCAGAAACACCTGGCCAGGGGTGTGAAGGTGGAGAGAAGCTGCAGAGCCCACGGGACTGTGAACCTGAGTACCCTGAGAGAAGTGACCAAGGGCCAAATCTCTGAACTTAAGAGAGCAGATTTTGGGTTGTTCAGGGATCTGCTTGGTAAAATCCCATGTGAGACTGCTCTGGAGGCCAAGGAGGCTGGGACATCTGGACTCTAATGGTGTGAAACTTCCAGTGGGCAGCCAGCACCAACCCCAAAAACTGTTTAGATACAGATAAATGACCAAAACTGCATGAGAACTGCAAATCACCTGCTGTGTGCTGTAAATATCTGAACACATCAGGAGACCTTTAGCTTTCCCTCCAGAGCAGCTGTCTGTGTGCAGGGATCTCCCCTTGAGCAGGGCCATCCCTCAAGACACCCCTGAGCTGACACCAGGCATTGTTGGGCTGGCAGGGGACATCTTTTGCACACATGTGACATTTAAGGCACATGCACAGTAATCTTTGTATCCCCTACTGTTGGAATGCATGAAATAGAAGCTTCTCTGAGTCCCTCAGAGAGAGAAAGAAATACAGGGATTAAATTCAAGCCTTTAGAGAAACTTAAACATACTAAGGATTTAATAAGGATTGTGGAGTTCCCCTGCCCAGGGTAAACAATGGCTTTGAGTCCCCAGGGACTCTGCCCCTCTGCCTTGGAGAATAGTGAATCTCCACCCTTCTCCTATATATCTGACCACCCTGCCCCTGTCTGAGGTTTTCTGTGTATGGGTTAAGCTGAGTGTGTTCCTGTATTGGTGTTGCCCCAAATAAACAGGTTCCTGGACTTAAACCACCTGAAACCCATCTCGTTGTGTCTCATGCTAGTCACTAAACCTTCCTGGACTTGTTACAAGGTGTTACAGAACCCAACAAATCACTTGGGAGCAGAGCAGCTTGGTTTAAACCACTCCTAGCTGTAAAATCAAGGATCAGTGTCTCAATTTCACAGTGCTTCTGGGCAGTGCTTCTGCAGGCGGAGGAATAAGCTGTGAGCAACAATCAGATTCAAGTACAGCAATTTCTTTGGAGGAAGGGAAAACTACTTTTTCTGGGGGATCTGGCAAGTTCCCGTAAAACTGCAGCGAGCTGCTGGACTCCTTTGCTGCAGGGATGCATTGCCCAAGCTCTCTTACCAGTTCATCTTCACACTCCTCCCGTGCCAGCCCCTCCTCCTCGCCCTCGTCCCCGTTGAGCGGCTCCGCGGCGGCCTCGGCCTCGGAGGCCGTGTCCTCCTGGGACACCTCGCTCTTGCTGCTCTCCGCCTTCTTCCGGGCCTCTGCGGGAGAACAGCGGCATCAGGGAACAGATCCAGCCTGGAGCCCCAGGGACAGAGCCCCACAGGCCCTGGGTGGGGAAATGACAATGATGGAAGTGCATCCTGCCCTGAGGAGTTCTGCGGATTTTGAGGAGGCAGCCTGGGACACCGTGGAGAAGGCAGAGCAGGGTCTGCATCCCCCAGCAGGATGGTGGGAGTCAGGCAGGATAGGGATAGGATAAAATAGAGACAGGATAGGAAATGAATAGGAAAGGAATGTGAAAGGAAGAGAAGAGAAGGGAAGAGAAGGGAAGAGAAGAGAAGAGAAGAGAAAAGAGAAGAGAAGAGAAGAGAAGAGAAGAGAAGAGAAGAGAAGAGAAGAGAAGAGAAGAGAAGAGAAGAGAAGAGAAGAGAAGAGAAGAGAAGAGAAGAGAAGAGAAGAGAAGAGAAGAGAAGAGAAGAGAAGAGAAGAGAAGAGAAGAGAAGAGAAGAGAAGAGAAGAGAAGAGAAGAGAAGAGAAGAGAAGAGAAGAGAAGAGAAGAGAAGAGAAGAGAAGAGAAGAGAAGAGAAGAGAAGAGAAGAGAAGAGAAGAGAAGAGAAGAGAAGAGAAGAGAAGAGAAGAGAAGAGAAGAGAAGAGAAGAGAAGAGAAGAGAAGAGAAGAGAAGAGAAGAGAAGAGAAGAGAAGAGAAGAGAAGAGAAGAGAAGAGAAGAGAAGAGAAGAGAAGAGAAGAGAAGAGAAGAGAAGAGAAGAGAAGAGAAGAGAAGAGAAGAGAAGAGAAGAGAAGAGAAGAGAAGAGAAGAGAAGAGAAGAGAAGAGAAGAGAAGAGAAGAGAAGAGAAGAGAAGAGAAGAGAAGAGAAGAGAAGAGAAGAGAAGAGAAGAGAAGAGAAGAGAAGAGAAGAGAAGAGAAGAGAAGAGAAGAGAAGAGAAGAGAAGAGAAGAGAAGAGAAGAGAAGAGAAGAGAAGAGAAGAGAAGAGAAGGTAAAATAGAATAGTAGAACAGAAAAAGCCAACTAAAAAAGTACAAACTATATGAAAAGAAAAAAAAACACTCATCATTTTAACCTCCAGTTCCATAATTTAAGGAATTTTGGTGTGTAATTTTGGCCTGTGATTCTACCTTGGACCTGGGGGTTGACTCTTCCCTGTCAGAGCCTGGAAGAAGTTGTGATGCCCAAGGCCAGCCCCGAGGCATCCCCACACCCCACTGACCTGCAGACAGCTTCTGCTCCTCAGCAATCTGCTCCAGCCGGCCCAGGAGAGCATCAATGTTGGATTTGATCTGTGTCAGCTCAGTTTTGATTGTCTGCAGCTCGCTGCTCTTCACTTGGAGGGAGGAAGGAAGGAAAGGAAGGCTCTCAGTGCCCTGCAGAGCAGCCCCACCCCATGCTTGGCCCGGGGCACCTCCCTGAGCAGGCAGAAAAAGCAGAGGAAGCCCAGGCTGGAAACTTGCTAGGAGACTGGCAGGGGAGCTGGGGGACTGTTCCAAAAGAGCCCATGGCTGCTGTGTCCAGGCAGGCTGTGGAGGCCGACCCCAAGCTTTGTCATGCTGAGGCTGTACTGATGCCTCAAGTTTCAGCTTTCATATTTTCCAGACTCTGCACTGAGTGGTACATAACTCTGAACTTCAGATAAAGCGTCAGCAAGTTCTCCTCACAGCTCAGGCACACACAACCAGCCTTTTCCAGCCCCAGAACCAAGGACACCGTTGCAGCTTCAGGCCCAAAAAGTACAAACAACAGCAAATTGAGGTGAGCAGTCTGGGAGGATGGGACTGCATTAACTGAAGCTGTAACTGGACAATTAACCCCAGCAGGCAAATGGACCAAAACTTATCAAAGTGTGAAAACTCCTGACCCAGGGTCGACCTTGGCTGGAGCCACGGCTGGGCTCTTGCACTGCCCAAGTTGAATCCTTTGAAGGGCTTTTAGTAAATCCCTCCTTTATTCCTTTATTCTTTAACTCTGTCCAGCCCCTGTTCCAGGCGGCCTCTCAAGGCATCAGCACCTGCCCCTTCCCCAGGTGCACCCCGCAGCTGGGCTGCTGTTTGCAGGTGTTTGGGGCTGTTTTTTCGGGAGGTCCCCCAGCCCTGGCCCTTACTCACACTTGAGCCTGGCCGAGCTGTTGGCAATGGCGGCCGACCTGGCGAAGAGCTTGACGGGCAGCGTGGCCTTGACGCGCCGCACCAGGGGGATGGTGACGCGCGGCCGCTTCACCGGCACCACGCGCGGCACCGGCGACACCCGGCCCCGGTACTCGAAGATCCTGAGGGGAGGGGAGGGGAGGGGAGGGCAGTGGGGCTGCCTGTGGGGTGCCCCAGCCCGAGCCCCCGCAGCGTTCCCGGTGATTGGGGCCGTCGGATGCTGCCCCACAGGCTGGGCTGGAGACCCCCCCTGCAGCCCAAGCCCTCCCTCCCTGCCCCACAGAGCCCCTCGGGCTGGTGCCTCACCTGTCGTAGAAGTCGTCTCTGTAATAGTCATAATCAAAGTCGTAGCCACTGCAGAGACAGTCAGGGCATCAGGGGTTAATTAGTGCTGGTAATTCCTTGTTGCTGCTCCCTCACTGCCTGCTGAGAGCCCCCGGGGCCAGCAAGGATAAATAAGCTGATCCCCCTTCAGGAGCTGGGCTGGGCCCAGGAGGTGGACTGGGGGCTGAAGGCACTGGGAGGGTGATGCTGGCAGAGGGGTGTTAACCTGCTTATCTCAAGGAGGAGCAAGAAGATGTGTGTGGAGAGAAGTGGGGACAAAGGGGATATTTATTGATGTAAGCCTCTCTTCCCCCACCAGGCAATGACCACGTCCTGTTCTCTTAAGCTTGAGCTGCATTTTAACCAAAGTAGGAGCATTCCCCACTCCTGGGAGACCCTGTCACCCTTTCCCCCTTGCTGCAGCTGGCTTTTCACAAGGCAGCACAAGCCAGGACACCCTTCCCTGGTGTGCTGAGGCTCAATTAACACTGGGTAAGTCAGATGGGATGCTGGTGCTCTCCTCTCTGCTCTGAACAAACAGAATTAGTGCAGGCCCAGACAGCAAAGTCTGTCCTGCCTCCTGGAAGTGGCTGAAAAGAATGAGAGATGCATGGGGGAGAGGGAAGGGCTAAGCCATGAGGAACTGGGAAGGATGACCACCCAAGTGTGTAGCTGAGAGCTAATTTGGTGTCCTGCACCTTTGACAGAAGTGGCAAGAACAATGCATGGCTGACTGGTGGGAAGTGTGGCTTGGACCAGGAATTCCAGGCTGGACCCAAGAGGTCTGTGCTGCCTGATCTGGCACTGAGCTTCCCAGCCAGTGCTTAGTGTCAGTGACTGGCTGGATTCTGAAAGATGGTTTTTCCATACTCCTTGGGTTCTCCAAGTACCTGTGGCAGCATCTGGAGACCCAGCCTGTGCCCAGGGGGGCCCTGAGCACCTGTGGATGCTTGGAGACACCAGAGCTGCTGCCAGGGTTAAGGACAAGGAGATGGCTTGTGCACCTCGTGCCCCACTCATGCCCTGCAATGGGGACTTGAGTGAGGAGACATTCCATAAAGCTGGGCCTTGTCTCTGAGCAGCTGCTGCCTGTGGCATTCCCAGCTGGCTGAGGATGGGATGGGCAGTGCAGGGTCCCACTGCTCAGCAAGGACACTGCTGGGGAGATGTGACTGTGGAGGTGAGATCACCACAACCTTCCCAGATTCCACTGCATGGTACAAAACTGCCATTTGGGACAGATGAATTCCAGATTCTTTTCAGGTGTCCTCCCCTTCTGACCTGAGTTGTAGCCAACATTCCTGCTGGGCTCAGAAGAGACAGGAATATCTCACAGCTTCTGTCCCAGCCACTGCAGGATCTGTTTATTTATTCCCTCTTCTGGATTGAAAGGGAAAGGCAGCTCCTCCCAGGGCAGCTGTTGCTGGAATGAACCTAGCTGTGGGGATGGACAGCAGGGAGTGAGGCACTTCCATGGAGCTTTGCGTGATGGGGAACGGGATTTTTGTTCCAACCTGAGGTGAAACCTGGAGATACAAAAACTTTTCAAGAAAATAGCTCCCCTCAGCCTGCCAATTCACTTTGATCACTGAGGATGTTGGACTCCAGGTCTGTTTGAATCCAATAAATATAAAATGCCAGCAAAATAAAAGCCATTTGAAAGGAAAATTGGAGTAAGATGCTTCTACACTGTCAAACTCTCCCTCTTCAATGTTTTCCTCCTCCTTAGATGCAACTCAATGAAATTGCTGCAATTTTGTAATATTTTCAATCCTGACAGGCTCTGGTGAAGTGCTTCTGGCTCTCTCCAGCACAGCCAGTGTTCTCCCCAGTCCCAGCAAGAGGACACAGTGGGAATCTCCTGGGGCTCCAGGGTTCTGAGTGGGATGAAGCAGAGCCTTCATCCACAGCACAAATTCCCTCCACAAGGGGCTGCTCTTGCTGGGAAGCTCCCTGTGGCTTGGAGACAACGAGGAAACTTTGGAGCACTTCTTCATAAAGAACACATAGCTTGGGGGTGTTCGGCAAAATTCTGAGATGCCCAAATTCCTTTCTCCTGACCCCAATTCACACTCCTGGTCTGAGCTGGCTTCTCATTCAAGCCTTTGCTCCCTGGCAGAGCTGTGGGATCAGCCCATGGGCAGAGCTGTGGGATCAGCCCATGGGCAGCTCTATGGGCCATGGGGATGGGCAGCTCCAGCCCCAGCACACAGCACTGCTCAAGCTCAGGTGAAGCCTCTTCCCAGACCAGTCAATCTGCTGGATGAAGTGACCAACAAACCCTGCTGATGTTATTGCACTGTGTTACTCCCCATTTCTGTAGGGAATGTGGGAGCAAAGCTGGCCAGGCCTGTGTTTTCCTGGTGGGAATCACTCCTGGCAGTTCTGCAGGGCATTCCCAGAGGCAGCGAGGGGGTCACACCATGCCTGGACTGCAGGGCAGAGGCTCCAGAGCATCTGTGGGTGCAAAGTCCAAGGGTGAGGGGTTCTCCTGCCCTGGCCCTGAATCTTTATGGGACTGGAGACACTTCTACCCCTTCAAAAGGTATTAGGGGCATACGTATCCGAGGGAGCTGCTCCTGACCTCCCCAAACACGAACTCAGCCTCTGCAGTGCTGCTTTGAGGCTTCAAGCAGCACCATGCTTCCACCTCCTGATGCATTGCCTCTGCTCTATTAGCTTTAGCAATCAAACAGCATTTCTACTGCCTCAGGTTCAAAATGCAACTGTTCATAACTGAGGGGTGATTGTCTGCATGTGCTGCCTCTCCACCACATTTTTGGGGCCACTTCTGAGCCTGGACCTGAACAGCAAATGTGCATTTGAGCATCTGTGCTTTAATTACCACCTGATATTGCTAATCACGTGCGCCACAGTGAGCTCAGCTCCCACCCTTCTGTCATGGCATTACTGCAGCAGGCAAAGGAATACCTGCTGGAAAGCTGCTTGGAAAACGTGGCACTGATCAGTGATCTTGTGGATCTGTGTGAGACTCCCTCCTCCTGCACACAGCCAAGGCAGTGGGAAGCAAAGGGGTGTGGGATGAAAGCTGGCATTCCCAAAGTGCTGGGGCTGCTGCAGTCTAGGACATCACTGCTCACCTCCCCCACTGCCCCGGGGCTGCTCTCAGCCCTGTCCATGTGGATTTGGCACTTGGATGTCACTGCTCCAGCACAGGGCCTGGGAGGGGTGTTTGGGGTGGGCTGACACCAGCTTTGTGTGTAAGAGGGGATAGATGCTAGTGCTCACTGCCTGTGACAGCCAGACAGCAGTGGTTTGTCCCTGTCACCACTTCAGAGACCCCTCCTGAGGCCACTGAGCTGCAGACACCCAGCAGCTCTTGCTCGGGTTGTCCTCTCTGTCCTTTTGCCCATGGAACAGCTTTAGCCCCAGCTCTGCAGGGCAGGGCAGGGCAGGGCAGGGCAGAGATCTGTGCCTCCAAACGCCCAGAGTGGCACTGGCAGAGCCACCTTCCCTTCCCAGCCAGCTGACAGCATCTGGGTAGGATCTCTGGCACTGACCTGAACGTGGCCCCAAATGCCCCAGGAAATCCTGTCCAGACATTTGCTGTGGAGGAAAAAAAAGGTGTTGCCAGAGGGCAGATTTGGAGAGGCAGTGAGTGACGCCCTGGGGACACGGTCACAGCAGCTCACTGCCCAGCCACCCCCACAGGCAGCACGGCCATGCCTGTGCTGGTGGCCAAGGTGCCAGGAAGGAGCTCCCAGGGACCTTCCCTGTACAAAGGGATGCTCTGGGAAGTGCCAGAGGGAGGCCCAGAGATCCAAGAGTGGAGGCGAGCAGTGATGGCAGCAAGGCTTTGTAAGATGTGAAGGTGCCTCGTGTGGAGACACCTGAGGAAACTGATGGTGCCATGAGCCTGGGTGGAGGTGGCTGAGAGGCTACATCCTCAAGGATTTCTGTTAAACACCTGGACACCCACCTCAGCTGGTGCATAGGCAAAAATGTCACAACTGTTGCTTCCTGTATGTCCAAAATGGAATTTCCCTTGCCTTGCCTTCCCCTCAACCTTCCCATGCAGACTTGGAGTGAGGCAAAGCAAAACCCAACCTTTGGAAAAAATCCTCTGCTGTGTTTAATACAGCACTTCCATAAATTACAGTGCTGGGATTTTTGAAGCCTAACATTTAGAAAAATTGATGGTGGTTTGGGAAGCTGTAACCACAGCTCGCTGCAAACCTGGGATCCCTGTTTTTCAGGTGATATCGTAAGTTCTACCAGTCCAGATGGCAAAGTTTTAATCTGACAGCCAGTCTGGGATGAAATATTGCTGGAGCTCGGAGCAGTGCAGTTCTCTGGCCCATATTTTAGCATATCCATATTTGTGGGAGGGAGCAAACATCTCTCTCAGCAGTCTGGAAGTCTGAAATATTGGTCATTCCAGAGGAAGGGATTAGTGCTCCAGGCACGGCTGAGCAGTAAATGAAAAGCTTGTTAGTGCAAGATGTATGGAAGGAGCTCATGTGTGTTATGGCCTCAGCCCCACATGAGCAGCCCACGTGCAGCTGAACAGCAGGATCTGTGTCATCTCTGCTCCCATCTCCTTCCCTTCCAGTGAATCCCCTGGGAACCCAAAAGCCACGTCCTGTGAAAGGCCAAAGGGTCCCAGGGTGGAAGGAGAAACGTGCCTGAACACTGCACAGGGGGATGTCTGCTGAGAGGCTCCTGGAAGGAACCCAGGGATGCCCTGGAGGTGGTGAGAGGCTGCTCAGGCTCTGAAGGGTCTGGCTGTGCCAGAGCTGCATTTTCTAACCAGGATTTGCCATTCCACACCATACCATGCAGGACCACATGGCTGAATTACAATGTCCTCTTCACCCCTCACACTTTTTTCTTCTTTTTCTAGAAAAATCTCCAATTCTCTCATTATTTCCCCTTTTGCTACACCCACTTATAACCCTAATACTGCTTCTAGTCTTTTCCTCCCAACCTCATACCTTCCAACTCCTGCCTCAACCCCTCAGACTCCTCACCATGAGACTGGCATCAAAATTATGACAATTTAGAAATAAAACACATTTGGGGACCTTGTTATTTGGTTTTGGGTTCCTGAACCTGCAGGGCATTCCTGATACACCTTTTCAAGTTTCCTCTTCTGCAACCAGAAGCAAGAACTTGATGAGTTTCTCCCTCATCCCCCTGAGTCCAGAGTCTGGGGCTCAAATGAAAATATTCACCTCTTATGGAAGTAACGATAAATTCTCTCGAGCTGAGGGCTCACTGGCATCTGTAACATGCTCCACCTGCCACAGACCTCTCCATGACGCCCTGTCCCTCCTGTTCCCTCGATCCCTGGGTTGTGCTCCTCAGAGCAGGCTACCTTGGGACTTCCCCATGCCACCTCCTTGGTTCACCTCCCTTTGTCACCCCAAGAGTTTCCCACTTTCTTCGCTTCTTCTCTCCCTTTGACAATCATTATTCTCTTTCCCTAAATTATGCCTTTTCCCTGTTTTTCCCCTACACCCAGGCCCTGTGTGCCCACTCCAGCTCCCTGGCTGGAGAGGGGGTGCTCCCCTTGCCACCCTCCCTGTGCTGTGGTTAAAGCAGCTACTGCCACCCTTCTCCAGCCCTCTCCAGGTCCAACACCTGCACAGGTGGGACCTTACCCAGGAAATCTCCCACAAAACCACAGGCATTGGCCAGCCTTGGAGCTGCCACTGCCTGAGGGGCACTGCCAAGGAAAGGAGCCCTTGGGAGAAGCTCTGGATGTGCAGCAGTGCCCAGGCTGCTGGGGACAGGTAGCAGGAGTGGTTGGGGGGGTGCTGGAGGGCAAACACCAGCCCAGAGACCTCACCCATTGTGATTAACACCTACCTGTACAAGGCAGAGGCTGCTCTTTTCAGCCCTTTGGGTCTGTTGGGTTTGGGCTCCCCGGCCATGTTGATGTCTGCAAGGAAGAGACACGCAGCTGTGACATGGCACATCCCTGACCACCCTCACCCAGAGCTGGGAGCAGAGCTGGGGCAGCTGCACACAGCCCTGCCAGAGAGAAGTGAGCCCCACACACCTCCCAGCCATTCTCACCTGCTTCTGGCATGCCTGGGGCCTGCTGGGGCTCCACAGGGAGGTGAAGAAACCCCTGCACTTGGCAAACGTCTTCCTTTTCCTTCCCAGAGCCACTCGCCATTCCCAGAGCAGTCAGCACCCTGCACACGGTCCACTCCACACACACAGACCCAGGACAGTTTTCTTGGGAGAATTCAGTGTGATAAGGCAAAATCCAAACCTGCTGCACGGTGCTGACTGCAGAGCATCCAGCCCTCGATCCTTCGGGAATTACAAGGAATGCTGGGCACACACCAGCAGGGCACTGCTGTGGATTTGGCTGCATTCAGCTCTGCACAGGGAACCCATGCCTGCAGCTGCTCTCGGGGGAGCATCTTCTGCCAGGGGAGGGGAGAATGAGCTCCTCTAATCCCCTGAGGCTCCTTGGCCTTGTTGAAGTGAGAATAAAGTGACACAGCCGATTTCACAGAGCTGCTGAGAGCCCAGCAACCCAGCATAGGGTGTGGGGCCACAACTCAGAGAGGTGAGTGGTGCCAAATGCCCTGCTGCCTCCTCCAACCAGACCTAAACCCTGCTGGATCTTCAGGTGCTGTGTGTATGAAGAGGTGTCAGACCTCTGAGCACAGCAGATCTGAGCTGAGCAGGACAGCATTTCCTCATGTGGGCCAGCACTGCCATGCCCACCAGAAAACCATGGCCCTCAGACATGGCAGGAATAAAGAGAAAGGAGTATTTATGTAAAAACCCCCCTCATATTTCAAAAATCCAAGTAGTGGAAGGTGAGGGAGTGGAAAACCAGCTGCTGAATCCATGGCATTGGTAAGAACCCTCTTCATCAGCTGGCATGAGGCCAGTGAGCTCCAGGAGCTTGGAGGAACAACATTTCTGTTTCTGGAGAAGGCTGGGTGTGTTCAGGAGGCTCTTCAACACAGGTGGGTCACCCACTGAACGTGTTGGTCCTTAGTGGTCTGTCCTGACCGGTCCTAAGGGACCTGGTCATCCACAGAGAACCAGGGGCTGAGAGTGTCCCACCCCTGGGTGCATCCTGCAGCTCCATGAAACCCCACAGGAGCATTGAGAGGGACCAGAAAGGTGGTGGGAGAAACAGATCCCAGAATGGTTTGGGTTGAAAGAAATCTTCCCTGAAAGGCCATGCCATTCCACCCCTGCCATGGCAGGGACACTTCCACTGTCCCAGGTTGCTCCAAGCCCTGTCCAGCCTGGCCTTGGGCACTGCCAGGGATCCAGGGGCAGCCACAGCTGCTCTGAGCACCTGTGCCAGGGCCTCCCCACCCTCACAGGTAAGAATTCCTTCCCAGTATCCCATCTATCCCTGCCCTCTGGCAGTGGGAATCCATTGCTCTTATCCAATCCATGTTTTTCATACCAGGCAATGTCTTTCCCCACCCTTGTTCTTCCCCAGCAGTTCCAGCACAAGACCATGGGATGATCCAGAACTGTGGTTTCGCTGTTTGGCTCCTACACTCACAGTCCAGAGCTGAGGTTTTGGGCCACGATGTCACACATGCCTTTGATCCCACCCCACCCAGGAGCTGGGAGTGTTCAGGCCCTGCTGGGGGTGCTGTTGGAATTCTGGTCTCCAGCTCTGTGCCTGGTCATGGATCCTGCTCACCCTGCCTTGTCACTCTGGCCCTGCTGGCTCATCCCTGACCCCTCTGCAGATCCAACATCCCAATCCAACCTGGACTGGCCATCCCTTCACCATCCCCTATGGAACTGATGCTGTTTGGGTTTTGCTTTTTTTGTTCTTTGCTATGTTCTCTGTATTCTTTGCACATACATTTGTAGCTCTGTAGCCTACTGTATTAGTAGCTAGTTTTCCCAGTCATTTTCCATGGATTTTCCCCAGGCAGAAAAACAAAACAAATTCCAGAGCTCCAAGGCCTGGGGGCTACAAGACCCCTGTGCTATCTTGGTTCTTCCTGATACCAAAATGAACAACCCTTTGCGACACATTTTCGTAGACAAAGTACAACTAGTGCCAAGAGGGGGGCTCCAGAGGAGGGGCTTGACCTGGGGGGGAATTTCCTCACCACTTGTGCTCCTACTTGGTACTTTTTATCAATTATACTGATTTCCTAAAACCTATAATAATATACTCACCCCTGGTATGATGCCTTGGGCTTTTGGGTTTTCTATTCTGCACTGGTGTGTGGTTTTTTTTCAGGGTGCTGAGATCCCTTCACAGGGTGAAGAAGACACAACAATCCTACTCTGATTGGAACTCAAGGACACTTTTTCCAAACTTCAGGCTCGAAGTGAAACAACGTGGAAGGAAGAGGGCGGGCAAATGAAGCTCTTGCATGCAAATGAACTCAAACATAAAAAGAGTGTGGTCTTGGGACTGGGCCCCTCCCTTTGGCCTCCATCTTTGGAGCCATCCAAACAGAGCCTGGTGCTGTTTGGGGAAACATCCTTTATTCCCCAACTCCATCTAGCCTCTGTTCCAGCTCTTCCAGTCATCAGCTAGGGGTGGTGGGCTTTCGCTGACAATTTTCCCGCCCCTGAAAGCCTTAAACCCCTCCCCCGCAAAAAAAAAAAAAACCCCAAAAAAACCCCCAAACCCCCAATCTTACTAAAACAATCTCGAGTTCCATTTCCAAACTGGGGACAAAGGCAAGAGGACAGCCCTCCCCAGCAGCGTCCTGGCCACGGCGGGGCCGGGCTGGGCACTCACCCAGGTTCTGTCCGGCCAGCACGCGGCCGTTCTCGCCCAGCACGGCGGCGCGCGCGTGCCTCTCGTTGGAGTACTGCACGAAGGCGTAGCCCTTGTGCACGGAGCAGCCGACCACGCGCCCGTACTTGGAGAAGATTGTCTCCACGTCCGACTTCTTCACCAGCGCCGTGTTGAGGTTGCCAATGAACACGCGCGAGTTGATGGACTTGGGGTCATTCTTGTTGGTGATGTTGCTCGTCTGCACCTTCAAGGACATCTTGGATGCCTGCAAGGATGGGTGGGGAGTCAGGAGGGTGGGCAAAGGGATTCGCAGAAAAACAGGTGAGGGGGTGTGGATATGATTTTTCTGAGCCTGAGAGAGTTTTTCAGACTGTTAATGGCTGATCTGTTCCCAAGGGTAAATCTTTTGGGAAACTTCTCTTTCAAGGACTGTTTGTTGTAAATAGGTTTTGGTTCTCAGAACAATGTCACACACATGTTCTGAATGGGTTTGTGTCTTGTTCCACCAATGGCACCAGAGAGGTGGTTCCTTTGGCCAGTCATGTTGACCTGTATGGGAACACTTTAAAAAGAGGGTTTTAAAACCCTGAAATAAAGGCTTCCTGCCTCAATCTGTGAAAAACCTCACTGTTGCCATTTGAATCCATGCTTCTATTTAATGTCTGCTAGGGACAGATCTCCCAGTGCAAGAAGCAGCTCCTCCACTTCAACTGGTCACAGCGGGGCAGATGCCATCTCCAGGAGCCCCTGGGTGTTGGGAGAGCACTGGCACAGTCTAGAAATTAACTGATCAGGCTGACACCTGGTTGGCTCTGTGCAGGGCCAGGAGCTGAATTTTAATGATGCTTGTAGGTCCCTTCCAGCTCAGGGTATTCTAAGATTCTAAGGTGGCTCTTAGGGAACAAACCAAGAATTAAATCCATTTCACATCTAAGAGAAAGCTTTGATGCTGTTATACCAAAGCTTTTGCCTCTCTATGCTAAGTCACAACTCAAAGAGCTCTTTCTGAAGCAGTCTGCACCCAGCACTTTGGTGCATGCCCACTTTTCCAGGCTTTCCCCTGCCAACACCTCCTAGCTCAGCCCAGCCCTCACTGTGCACAGGGATGGGCTTGTCCCTGTGGGGCCCCACTTGCACCTGGAAGGGGACTTGGGATTTCTGGATAGAAATGAAGAGATTCAAGCAATGATCAACCCATGTGCTCCTGCAGGCACCTGGACTGGGCTGGATTTTGTGTGAACAGAAGGTGTCACTGTTAGCTCAGATATCACCATCTCCTCAGCTGGGAGCCACTGCAAGCCCCTTCCCACGGCTGGATCTTCCTTCGTGCCTCCAGCAGCTCGTGGGCAGCCCCTGGGAACACGTTTGCCCTTTGAGCATGAGGGACAGGGCTGGAAGTTGTCTGAAATCCAAGGTAGTGTGGCCTGTCTGCTCAAACTCCAGCAAAACCCACAGCTGTCCAGAGAGATCAGCTTGATTTGCACCTTCCAGCCTCAGAGGGATGCTTTGGGATCCTTGCTGCACAAACAGGGAATGGGATTTACCCAGGAGCTGTGCAAGGTGTTGTGTGATGCACACTGAGGTGCTGCTCTTACCCAGCTCCTTCCAGCAGCAACCACGGGTGGTCCCAACACCACCAGGGTGTGCGCAGCTTCTGGAGGTCCCCAAGCCTGGCACAGGGCTTGCACTGCTACCACAGGGCCTGGAGGTCCCCAGCAGCTGCCCTGGCACTGCCTGGCTCTGGGGTTTTGGCTCTTTGGGCTCCAAGCCCAAGCCTGGTCCGAGGTGGGAACACTGGCAAGCACCTGCCTGCACTGCTGCAGCCCCTGTGGACCCTGTCCCCCTGGTCCCCAAGCCCTGGCAGGCTCTGCTGCCCCAGCCCGGCCTGCCTGAGGCACTGACAGGGCTGTGTGGGATGTTCCAGCTTTGCTGAGCCCTAAGCCATAGAGTTTCCTTTCCTACAATCCTGTCCTGCCAAGCTGAGCCTGGCAAAAAGCTCAGATTTTGGGGTTGCATCCAAGACTTTCCAAAACCCCAGTCCAGCTTCTCCCTTGTGCTTTCCTGCACAGAGATTCCCCACAGGACACAAAATATCTGTTTGCTTCTCTCTCCTCTGTTAGAGGGGAGAACATCATTGCTCCCACCTCACCCCTTGCCAGGGGAGCCCCGTTTTGGCTTCTCAGGGATGAGCTCCCAGTCCCCTGGGATCTGCTCCTGCCAACAGCCCCACTCTGCCTGAGGGTGCCCACAAGTGTCAGGGCTCACCAGCACTGCTCCAAATCCCGGATCTGAAATTCCAGCCAGGACAGGGACACGGGAGGAGACTGTCCCTTCCCCACAGGCAGAGGGGTTTTGCAGCCTGCCCCAGGAGCCACAGGAAGAATGCCCCAGCCATGGGCTCTGTGCTGAGCTGCCAGGAGCTCCACCTGCCCACCTGGGAGCACAAAGAGCTGGGCACTCCATCCCTTTCACCATTTAAAGCCAGAACACACAGAGCACTGGAGACACCTGGCAAATCTGAACCTCTCTGTGAGGATGTGGCTCCACAATAAATCTCCTCTGGCTCCAACCCCTGTGACTCCATTAACCTGCCACTGAGGCTGGAAATAATGCTCCTGCAAAATCCAATCATAAAAAAAAAGTTAGGCTTTGTCTCAGTCTGGCTCGTTGTATTTTCCCTTTCACGCTTACAGATTAAAATAACCTGAGACTTTTGTTTTATTACTTTAAAACCAATTCCTGGCAGGCAGAGTTTTCCTAAAAACACTGGGAAAAATAGCCAAAGGACAGGACTTTTAAAGGAATCTAAGTGAATTAAATTATCAACCTTTGCCAAGTGGTACTCCAACCTCCACTCCTGTATCAGCCCTTGTTTAATGCTCTCTATTTGTATTTATTTTTGCAGTGCCACCTGGAAGAGACTCCCGAAGGAAACTGGTGCAGATGGGGAGAAATGGAGGCTTTTTCCAGCTCTTTGGTCACTCTGGGTACCCAGCTTAAGCCTCAAGGACTCATTCCTTAGAAATCCCGAGTAGCTGCACCAAACCAGCTGTAGGCTGGGCTCCAGGGTGGCCAGTGCCCAGGGATCTCCATCCTGAACGTGCTGGGAGTGGCTGAGGCTGTGCAGAACCTTCAGATGGCCAGCACACCTGCGGGGTGCTGTAGCCAGGTGGCCCTGGGTGGCCCTGCTGCCCCAAGGACACATCAGACCTGCTGTGAACCCACGGATGGGCCTCCTTTCTCTGGGGATTCTGCAATGGCACACCTGCTGACTCCTGGAGTCTCCAGCTCCTGAAGCTCAAGTTTTCTTGTTTCAGAGCCAGTCTGGCCTGGCACCTCTTTCCTCCACTCCAGGCCACACCATGGGGACTCCCCGAGTGCCTCTAAGCTGCTTCCCCTCTACAGGATGCACTCCCACTTTTCCATCCCCATCTGGTGGAGTCTGGGCAAGTCTCCAACCCATTTTCTACCCACTTGTGGCCCTCCTTTCCCTCACACCTCAGAGAAATTCTCCTGGTCCCTGGGCAGATCCTGAGCCCTTCTCTCCATCCTTGGAACCCATAACCCAGCTTGCACCACTGTGCTGGGGCCTGTATCCCACCTGGAAGCCAGGATGTTGCAAAGCCTCCTTCCAGTTAGGGCAGACACAAAACACATCACTTTGCCACAGGAAAAAAGTAGCTTGGTCAAATGTGGCCACACCATTACCAGGTCTGGCCCTGCTGCAGGCAGTGCTGTTATCAGACACAGCACTCACATCAAATACACCCCTGGCTCTGCTTTCACACCCCAGCACTGAAGAACTTCACTGCTGCTACCCACCAGTCCCAAATCAGGCAAAGCCCAAAGCCTCCCCAAGGACTAATCAGCCCAGTCAGGGATTATCTACATGAGCCTGAAGCTCTGCCCAGCTGTTTGCAGCTGCAAACCCCACTTACATCAAGTAAGTGATGAGGGGCTGAGCTCCTTAAGCCTGTGTAGGAGGGATGTGGGTTTATCTGCCTCTGTGCCTGGGCTGGAACAGGTTGGCTGCAGGATTCAGGCAGGAGGTGGGGAGGGTGGGGGTATAAAACTGTGTTTTCCCCCAAATTCCATGGGCTCTCAGCATGTGAGCCAGCTCTGCAGCTGTCAATGGACTCTTCCCCATGTGGGTTTGCTATTAAAAAAATAGATCTGGATCAAGCTGAGGTGTGGGCAGGAATGTACCAGATGGATCTTCACTGGGGAAGGAAATCTCCTAAGGCATCTCCCAAGATGAAGATTTTGGCTGCCACGGAGATGGGGGGTTGGAAAAGGGGAATCTGTGCCTCTGCTGGGTCCCTGCTGCCTGTCCCCACCTTTCACCCTCCTTGTCTGGCTCCTGTGACCCTCCCCACGCTTGCTGCAGCTGGACTAGCACGTGCTGTGCTTGCTCCCTGTGCTGTGCCCTCCCCTGCCCACCTGGGGATATAAATCCCATCAAGCTAGACATGGGATGAGTGACTTCCAGCCCTGTGGAAGGGCTCTCTAAAGCCTTCCCTAGGGCAGACACAGCCTGCACAGCAGGGAGCAGGGATGTGCCTGGGCTGATGGGAAATGGGACAGGGCCACCAGATGGCCAAGCCAAGGTCAGGCAAGCTGCTGGGAGGGCTGGGGAGGGAGGCAGGTGGGATCCCAGCAGCTGCAGATGGGAACTCTCCAGGGCCATCTGCCCACGCTCTGCTGGCCCTGCCCAGGCAGGCAGCAGGGATTTGGCAGCAGGGAGAAGGGAAGGGCAAGGCTCAGAGGGTTTAGGCCCCATCACTGGTGGCTCACAAGCCCTGAGCATGGTGCTCTGCTGCTGTCACACATGAGCCACGCATTCCTGGGAGAATCAGCCTCCCTTTCTCCTCTGTCCCACTCATTTGGGATTTCTTCTTAAACACAGCAGTCACTTGGCACCACTTAGTGGCCTCCTTACTCTAACAACTGGAAAAAGGCATTTTAACCATGGCTGTTAATATTTCATACTCCCCCTCCCCTGGATTCCAGCAAGGAATGCGTGTCCAGGTGAAATCCAGCACAGCCATCAGCTGGGGAACAGCACAGCTTCACAGCTCCTCTCCAGCCACCATCACTTGGATGCACCACGGAACATCCAGCAGGGCTGAGTCAGAGCAGAGCAACTTGGTGATGAGTCTGGTCAGAAATACATGGGGATGTCCATCTGCATCCAGGCTGGGATCCCCAGCACCTTCTGACCACCATTCCTATAACCTGACCCTCCACACAACCCCAGAGCCTGGGATTTACCCAAGATTCCCCAGGCATTCATCCCTCTGGGCATGACCTGCATGCCACTGCCAGGTAAGAATAAAATACAACAGGGATTAACTGAGTTTTGCAACCCAGAAATTCAAGACCCATTTCTGAGGGGTGGTGAGGACCACTCCAGGGTCCCAGCGAGCTCACACAGCCCAGGACAGGCTGTGCCCACCTGCACATGTCCCTGTGCCAAGCTGGGAGGGGGATGGATTCCAACAAACTCCTCACCCTGCTTCTGCTTCTCCTCTCTTCCTGTGACAGCACACCTGCCAGCAATGTCACACACTGTCCCTGCTGCTGCCAGTGTGCAGGAATCCCTTAAAAATACTGCTCTTCCACCCAGGAACAGTCCAAGGCTGGCACTGGTGTGCTGATAAGCTGTCCCCTCCCTGCTCTCAGTGCCTTGTTTCCCAGATTAGCTGGTTAATTGAGAGGCAGGTGACAAACCCCAGGGGCCCAGGTGAGTGACGAACTGTCACAGCAGGAGAAGGGAAAGCAAAGAGCAAACCCAGGCCCCCTGTCTCCTGCAGGAGCTCTTTGTGTCGCTGTGATGGCAGCACCGGGCTCTTCTCCCCCTCATCACTCTCAGGATGGGAGATGTGCTTTTCCATCCTGCCCACATCTCCACCCATAACACCAGTCACATGTTTTACAACTTGGAGGTTTGACAAATGCAGGCACCCTGCAGGGACCTCCAGCACGGGGCAGAGGGACAAACCTGGTCCCTGCCAAGTCTGGGGCAAATTTGGCATCAGGGGTATTGGGAAAGGCACCAGCAACTTGTGTCTTGGCAGCAAGGATGGATGATCCAGCCTGTGGAGCTCCAGTGAGACTGGGGTGCACCGTGTTCAGGTCTTTTTAACCATCTTAGATACTCCTGTGTAGGACAAACCCCAGCCCTGACCTCACTGCTTTTTGCCCTCGTTGCTTTCATCCCAAACCCTGCACATACAAACATCTTTCTTGCCACGTGCAAGGGGGCAGCACAGAAAATTTTTGGAACTTGGAAGACGAAGCTCTGAGTAGGGTCTGTTGTGACAGGACTCAGGGCAATGGTTTTAATCTGAAATGGTCAATTGTGGTTAGATGTTAGGAAGGAATTGTTCTCTGGGAGGGTGGGCAGGCCCTGGCACAGGCGCCCAGAGCAGCTGTGGCTGCCCCTGGATCCCTGGCAGTGCCCAAGGCCAGGCTGGACAGGGCTTGGAGCAGCCTGGGACAGTGGGAGCTGTCCCTGCCATGGCAGGGGGTGGGAATGAGATGAGCTTTAAGGTCCCTTCCAACCCAAACCAGTCTGTTTCTATGAACTTAAAGGCTAAATCAGCAGCTTTACATTGGAAGACAAAAATCCACCAGGGGAGTGATTTGCACTTTCTTGCAAGCAGCCAGAAAGATGAGTTTTAGGGAAGGCCTGGGCAGTTAACATTCCCTAGCATAAACTGGCACGCCTGTCCCACAGGGAGGATCTCTGGGCAGCCAACAAGTTTCTCCTTGGCTCTGAGGGGTTTAGGAGAATCACAGGATCACAGAATGGTTGGGTTGGAAGGTACCTTAAAAACCATTCCATTCCACCCCTGCCATGAGCAGGGACACCTCCCACTCCAAACCCCATCCAGCCCGGTCTCGGGCACTTCCTGGGATTCAGGGACAGCCACAGCTTCTCTGGGCATCCTGCTTCTATTTGGCTTTGTTTTTTGGTTTTTTTTCATTTAAGCTGAAAAAAGGCATTTTTGAAAAGGAGCACAGCCAGCTGTGAGACAGGGGATTGCCCTGCCCAGCTCCATCGGCAGCACAGAGCTGCACAAGCTCTGGGAAGCACGGTCCCTGCCACCTCCAGTGCCAATCATTCCTCCCTGGAGAGCCCTGAGTAATTTCCTAGCCAGTCCCCAGACACCAGAGCTGAGCTTGGAAGCACTGGTTTAATAACCAATACAAACCCTGCACTCTTTTCAATAACTCCTGAGTCCCTAGCAAGTCCTGCACAGAAACCTGGAGGCTCAGCCCTCCCCACAGACAGCAGGAAGATCCTGCTCACTCCTGTGTGCTCCAATAAACAGAATAAACTGGGTTTTCTGGGAAAAACAGCTTCAATCCTCTCAAACATGAGTGTTAAAAGACCAAGAAGTTACTAAAAAAGGAGGTAGACAAAGATGCCACAATTATTAGACTGCTTCTGCAGGCCCAGGGCTGTCTCTTGGGGAAATATTTGCTGTGCTGAGAGCTGGGAAGGCTGGAAAGCTGGAGATGAGCTCAGCAGGAGCCAGACTGTGAAGCTGTGGGATCCAAACCTTGTTCCACCTGTAAGTGCAACTGAGCAGATCCCGGTAAGGGAGGATCCTTTTGCTGCAGGAAGAGCAGGTCCCCGGGTCCCTCAAGTGACATTCCGGGCTGTCCCCTCTCCCATCAGACATGCAGCAGCTTCTACAGAGCCTGTGAACTCTTCCCACCACTTCCCAGGGCTCCACCTTGCACATCATGGAATCAGGAAGGTTGAAAAGACCTCTGTGATCATCAGGTCCAAGCATCCACCCAGCACCACCTAAACCATATCCTCAAGTGCCATAGCCACAGGATTTTTGATCACTTCCAGAGATGGTAACTCTACTGCTGTCCTGGGCAGCCTGTCCAGGGCTCCTCTTCCCATGAGGAAGTTTTTCCCAATATCCAAGCTAAACCTCCTGTGGCACTACTTGAGGCCATCAGCATTCCACCTGTCCAGGCCTAGGCTCTGTCAGCAGCAGTCCCTGACCTCCTGGTCCTGTGGAGGTGCACCAAGCCCCTGCTGGGGACCCCTGGCTGTCCCCTACCCCCTCTCCATGGCCAGCCCACCCCATCAAGGCTGTGTGGCTGAAGCAGAGCTGCAGAAAGCACCAATGCAGCCCTGCAGCCCCTGTGCATCCCCAGTGACCCCAGCTGCGTCCTGCCTGAGGACACAGGCTCCCTCCTGAGCAGGCAGGCTCAGGTTCAGCCCTGCTGCCAGTCTGTGTTCTCCCTGGAGGAATGAAAAGCTGTGTTCACACCTGGCCTGCAGGGCCAGCTGTCACTCCTCAGGCTGGGGACAGCCCCCAGGGACAGAGGCTTCGATGCCTCTGCACCCCCTGGTCATGGCAGAGCACCCAGACATTCCCAGACTCTCCTGCCTTTGCAAGCACCTCTGCAGGGAACAGGGGCTCCCATCCCTGGCTCTAACCTGACCCCGCTGCCTGCTCCACTCAGTTTCTGGGGTGGGTGATGGGGGATCTGCTCCCCACCCTCTTCCCCTTCCCATGCCCAGATGGAGGCTGCTCCATCCCAAACTCGGTCTTAAAACACCCGGGGAGAGCAAAGGGCCAGGTGTGGCTGCTCAGGGCACAGGGGCAGCACAAATCCATGCAGCCTGCCCTCACAGCCTGGCTCTGCAGGAGGGGTGGCTCCAGCCCCTGATCCTGCCCTTCAGCCACGGCTGATGCACGGGGAATTGCACTGGGAATTGCACTGGGAATCTGCCCTGGGAACTGCACTGGGAATCTGCCCTGGGAATTGCACTGGGAATTGCACTGGGAACTGCACTGGGAACTGCCCTGGGAATTGCACTGGGAACTGCACTGGGAATTGCACTGGGAGCTGCACTGGGAGCTGCACTGGGAGCTGCAATGGGAGCTGCACTGGGAGCATCCTGGCCTGGAGCTGCTCCAGCACAGTGACACCAGGCACCTGGGCTGGTGTCACCTGTGCCAACAGCAGGAGTTCCTTTATCCCCTCTTCTTAGCAGTGGTGTCTCCCACAAATCTGGGATTCACTCCTGGGCTGTGCCCAGACACTGGGGACAGAACTGGCTTCCCCCCATCTTCCCTCAGCTCTCCACCCTGCTCTTTAAAAAGAGCCTCCTTTTTAAATTTTTAATTAAACAAGTCATTTCAAACTGCAGAAGTCTTGCCAATCCTTTGGAAAGCTGGCTCTGGTTTAAATTTCTAAAATCCTCCATAATGCAGCCATAAATAATCAATAGCTGTTTAAATAAGTATTTAATCAGCTGTTAAAGGTACAACAGTCACAGAGTCCATCCGGTCAGCACTCAGTTTATAGCTGTGGCTCGTTACCATCTGTCCTATATATTATTTATGCCTGTAGAAGCTTAAAAATCTATTTATTAGAGCAATAAATCCTTCCTAGTACGTGTGATAAAGGATGAGCTAGAGCTGGACACTGAGAGCTGTCCAAGCAGCCCCTGCTCCTCACCTGCCTTGTCTCCACACACCTGGGGCTCCCCCAAACACTGCACAGTTCACTGGGGTCACCCCAGACCTGCATCCCCTTTGGAGACAGTGACCCCAAAGAATCATGGAATAGTTTGGGCTGGAAGGGACCTTTAAAGATGGAAGTGTTCCATCCCCTGCTATGGGCAGGGACACCTTCCACTATCCCAGGTTGCTCCATGTCCAACACGGCCTTGAATATTCCCAGGGATGATGCAGCCATCATCTCCATCTGCTTGACAAGCCTGAAGTTTTGTCTTTGAAAGCATTTTCTCCATGAAAATATATTTTAAATTGAGGCACTTTTGTCCTAGAAGCCCTCCCTCCCCAAGTAGGAGCATCCTTTGATTGCAGAATATGCAACAAGTGGAGTTTTCAGGAGCCTCTGCTTCCAATCATCTCAGAAATCTCTCGTGAACAGACCAACATTTTTTTGACAGCAGCAAAATATATTTTAAAGGTCAATTGAATCAGATAAGCCCAGCCTGGCAGCCTTTTCAGATGCAGAATTCCATGGACAACATTTAGGTTCTGTTCAAGAACAGAAACAAAATTCTTTGGAGGAAAGAATCTTCAAAAGAAAAAAAAAAGAGAAAAGAAAAAAGAGCAAGAAAATTAAAAGGAAACAGCAATTAAATAGAATGTCATCTGTAATCCCACCAGTGCAAAACCTGATGATTACCTACCAGGCACTGGACAATGCTACATGCACTAATCTAATTAAAGGCCTTTTTTACAGGCAGCTGAAGCCAGCTCATTAGTGTGTTACTGAGATGCTCATTAATGGCTGGCCATGACTAATTTCTTTAGAATTATTCTTTAATTCTTTATCATTCCCAGCCTAACAGAAAAACACAATGTCTCCATCCCCCCTCTCCCACTCACACTGGTTCTGATGTTCCTTAATGAACACCCTCCCACCAGCCCAATTGTTGTTTGAATGGCAAATGATTTATTTATGGAGAAAACTAGGGGAAGTTTCTGGGAAGTTTCTTAGCTGGTACTGAACTGGCATTGCTGCTGCTGCTTTCAGCATCCCCTGCTCCCCTCCATGAGCCCAGGGCTCTCCTTCTCACACAAACCCCTCTGGCTGTGTCCAGGAGCTCTCCCAGGCTCCAGGGCTGGGCCACCATGCAGGTTCCTGTGGGAAGGACACGTGGATCTCTCACCACAGGGAAATGCTGAACTAGAGGGAGAATCTGGGCTCCAGAGAGGCCCCAATTTTGTGCTGCCAATTGATAAAATTTAACTCCCTCCAGGGCTACCCAGTTCCCAAAGAGGAGCTGCTGGAGGTGGAGCTTCACTGATGGAATCCCCTTTTTGAGCTCTCAAATCATTATGGTTGAAAAAAACCTCCAAGATCATCCAAGTCCCACCATGCACCTTTTATCTCCTAAGCAGAGCTCCTGCATTGTGCTGCCACAGCTGCCCTGCAATGCTGCTCTTCCCAGCCAAACTGGTCCTGCTCATCCCACAGGTCGGCTCTGCTGAGCCAGGAGGGCGATGGTTGGTCCTGAGCCACTGGGCAGAAACCAGAGATTTCCTGTCCCTGGGGATTTCAGCACAGCCCCAGCTACCTGGAAACTTGGCAAAATCCTGAGCTGAGGATTAGCAGGATAGTCACCAGCCAGATCAAAGGGGTCCCAGGGACCCAGACCAGATTGATCCTTCAGAATGCCTATGCATGTTCTCCTGCAGAGAAAACCACCTGATTGTCCTCCCCCTGCCAGGGGCACCAGCAAAGTCACACAGCTGCTCCCAGAGAATGGGCTCGTGGCAGGGGCGTCAGGTCATGGGATGAGGAGCCTCAGGGAGCCTCACTGAGAACCTTTACCAGCTGATGGTTTTGCCATGCTCCTTTCTTCTCTCTGAGTTAATTACCAGCTGATTGCCTTTCACAATTATTTCAGACGCTTCCAATATGCAGAATGACACAAACAATTAAGACATAAATCTCTGTGGTGTGGCTGGGATGTGGCTCCTGCTTCATTTTTGGTTGGATTTGCTGAGGTTTGGTCATCTAAATGCCACCTCTGAGGCTCAACAGAGACTGGGGAGGCATCATCTCTCCAGGGAAAGCATCTCAGGTGGGACAGGGAGACCTGGAGAGAGGCTGGGCTCCTCGAGGGGCCAACTACAGCAAGGCCTATGGTGGCAGCCATTCCTTTTCCTCCTGAAAAGTAACAAATGGTGCTCCCCATCTGGCCTTTGCCTCTCCAGCTGTACACGGATGCAAGCAGTGAAGCCAAGCCTGGTTTTGCAGAGAGTGCTGTGCTCCCCTCTCTGGGGATTTCTCTCCCATGCCAGCAGGCTCTGGGCCAAAGCTCAGATCAAAGCACATCATCTGCTGCTCTCATGCTCCATCAGCATCAGTACCAGTCATGCATGCCAGGGTGATGGGTCAGGGCTTTTGGGACTCTCTGCTGATGCTGCTTTCACCCCTTCACTCCCTGCCAGCCCCTCCTGGGGACAGCATTCAGCTCCCACAGAAGAGGCTGAAGACAAAGACCCCTTTGAATAAAACAGCAAGATTAGTAGCCTATCATTGTTTGTTGATTATGGTTGTTCTTTTCTGCAAATGAAGCTTAAAAGTCATCAGCAGATCTGTCAGCTGTGATTTAGGAGCCCTTCTTGCTGT
The DNA here is from genome assembly GCA_013399455.1 of Anthoscopus minutus. Taxonomy (NCBI): domain Eukaryota; kingdom Metazoa; phylum Chordata; class Aves; order Passeriformes; family Paridae; genus Anthoscopus; species Anthoscopus minutus. The sequence goes on from VWYI01009588.1 coordinate 43,977, forward strand.
AGGGGGGTGAAGCAATGCCAAATCACCTGCACCAGCACCTCGTCTGTTATGTGTGGGGAGCTGCCACATTCCAATTACCAGGGACCCCTGGAATCCATAAACAAAGAGTCACAGAAATGTCCTCAGAGCTGCTGGGACCATTCCTCAGAGCCAGCAGGTCCCTGGCTCAAGGACCAGGGACATGTGACTTTATCAATGCTAGCCAAGCCCTGGGCCCAGCTGTGGGGAGGTGGATGGAGCATGTCCCAAGCAGGAGATGTGGCTGGAGGGCAGCACGAGATGAGGCTGGGGCACTGGGAGCATCCCCAGGGAAGCTGCTCCTGATGATGATGATGATGATGATGGTAAGTGTGGAATGCTTGCTGGGAGAGCAGCTGGTGCTGTCACAGTGCTGGGGGTGCAGGACCTTTCTGGCTCTGCTCTGGGACTGAGGTGGCTCCCCACATATCATCCTGGTAAAGCCAAAATTCCATGCCAGGGCAGGGCAGGCTCCTCACCCACATGGGATGTTCAACTCTGCCCTTCCCATGGGATGCTGAGCAGCTTCCCCACACCAGGCAGGCTCTCCTCCTGCTCCCACTCATATCAGGCCCCAAACACCACGGGCTGCTGCCCCTGAGTCCTGGCAGGAAGGTAGAAGCTCTCCAGGTCTCTGCAGATCCTTTCTCTGACCCTCTCCCAGGGTCCAGCCCCACTGTGGGGGTTCCACATGAAGCTGGAGATTCCCAGTTTCTCCCAGTGCCACTGGGGAAGGGCACATATGACATGTCAAACTGCCTAGATGATACCAGGGGACACTGGAGAGCTCCTCATTAACACAACAGCTTCTAAAATCAATTAGATCACCTTAAATGGCAATTTGTCCCTCACCACACTCAACCTCCTCTGGGAGAGGGATAATGGCCCATGGACATTTTCCAGTTTGGCTTTCATTTGTTGGGCCTGGTGGAGGCAATGGTGGACCCACAATGGCAAACCTTGCTTTTCCAGGCAACAAAACCTGCCACTAAAACCTCTGACACAAGCTTCTCTCCAGAATTTCCTCTCCCAGAGCCCTTTGAGGTGTCCTGTGGAGCCACAGCAGAGCAGAGATGCAGCACTGCAGTTGTGGGGCTGCCACGATGGACCAGACCAGTGGCAGGAGCTCTGGCTTGCATCTGGCAGTGGCCAACACCCAACCCCTGCCTGTGACAGCAGCAGAGATGACAAAGAACAGCCCTTGACTGCCCTGTGTATGTCTGACATCCTCCTGCCCAAAAGCTTATCATCCTTCACTCACTCTCACATGGAAGCAGGTAGGAATTCACCCTGTTAACCCAATTTTCTCCTACTGAACCCAGTCAAAACCACTCTTTTCTCAGCAAACCTGGCTACCTGGGATTGTGCCTTCCACCACTGATGCACAGATCCCTTGGGGCTCACCCAAGCCAGCGTGACTTCCAGCTCTGTTTGCTTTCCTGGCTGTGCAGGGCATCTTTGACTGTCACAAAGAGCTGTGAGCAGAAACAGATCTGCCTGGACACGGCTGCTCCTCAATTATTCATTTTAACAGTAGCAGTCATTGGGAAAGCAGCAGCAGAAGAATGATTTTATTTTCATAACCTTGAGTTCCCCCTGCCCTGCTTGGATGAGTTTGGCTCTGTTACTTCCACTCCCAGGAATGCAGATCCCATTCAGCTCCAGAGCATTTTCCACATGTGCTGGAGGCTCAGTCTTAGCTCTCAGATGCCCAGGGCTTGCTCCAGTGTGATGGATGATGAACCCCCCAGGGACTCTGTGATTGACCCTCATGGATAAACCCTGAGCAGCCAACCCAAACTCATTTCCTCTGGTGAGTGCTCATCTGCAAGTGCTAAATGAGCTGCTGTGAACTGTGCACCCCATTTCTCCACACAAAACACCAGGGGCCCAGCCCTGGCTCGTGATGAGCTGAAGCTGAAGAAGCTGAATGGGGATTTGGAACTGGTTTATAGAATTTAGTGTTTCACTGGAGTGGGATTTCAGCCTTTCCCTCATCTCCCACTCTGCCAGAGTGCTGTTGTGCATGGAATCACCACCCTGATGCATCCACAGCCCTGACACCCATGAAATCCATGAATCCTCTGACACTCCTGGTCATGCTCTGGTTCTGGGAAAGGCAGGGAGTTTTACAATGTCATGCACTTCTGTTTTATACAAGAGTCTGAGCCACGCCAACGCCTCTGTGCCACATGTGGTTATTGCTTAGGACCCCACTGCTGCACACTGCCAACACCAGAGACAGAAAAATGAAGAAAATTCCATTTTGAAGGGCTTTCCTAACCCCACTCCATCCACATGGCTTTTGTTTTGTTAAACTAGTGACAGCTGCTTGGTTTTTTGCAGGTGGGTCTGTCACAGTAGTACCTGGCACCTATTTAATGGCTGCACTGGGAAGCCACTGGTGACCAGCCCTTTCTCCTGGCACCAGGAGTTTTATGAAACTCTGATTTTGTCAACCACAACTCCCACGATGCCTCAGCAGTGGAGAACAGCAAATACACCCCAAACACTGCAGACTCATAGGATTACTTGGGCTGGAATATCCTCTGAGATCATGAAGTCCAGCTGTTATCCCAGCACTACCAAACTCACCCCTAATCCATGTCCCTCAGACATGGCAGGAATAAAGAGAAAAGAGTGTTTATTCTTAAAATGCTCTCCTTTTTCGGTTAAAAACCAAATTAGTGAGGAGGGTGAGGGAAGAACTCCTAACAGTTGTGTTTGTCTCCCTGCCCAGAGGACCCCTCACTCCTGAGGCACAGAGGAAGAAATATCCCTGAAGTCATCTCCTCCAGAGCTGTTTGATTCCTTGTCTCTGTGGCTCACACAAGCTCTGGGAATGGCTGCCAGTTCAGGAGTACATTTCAAACTGGGAGGGCTCTGCATGAAGAGCATTCAAATAAGGAGATGAAAACCTCCTCCTCTGGAGCAGCCATGGGAACGCCTTACATGGGAAAGCTGGGAAAAATTCTCTTTCTTTCACTCTGATCTTTAAGTCTCCTCGTGCCATAGTCCACCTAAGTTGCTTTTTGGGATCCAGATGAAGCCATGAAGGTTTGCTCTTGGCTGTGAATCACCTGAAAAGCAGCCTGTAAATGCCAGTGATGGCAGTGCTATCTGCTACAGATAACATCACCTGCACACATCCAATGCACATCTTTTCCAGTCAAAAAGCACCGTTTCACAGCAAGATCCCAAGCTGGGCTCATAGAGATAAAGAGGTATCAATAAGCTGAGACTTCTTTAAGATGTTTGACTTGGGGCATGTGTTTTCACTCTGAGACCTGAACATTTCCTCTGAGACCTGGCTGAGGGCTGCAAGTGCCATAACAGAACTGTGACAACAACCAGCAGCTGGAGGATGAGGCCAAAGGCAGATTATAAACCAGGCACAAACACTTAACGCTGGGGGGAATCAGCCTGAGAGGCTTCTTGTTCTCACAGACCTTCTGTTGCTTTTAATCTTCCTAAAAAGCCTCCTACCTGTTCCTTTAATATGAAATTCAGGGCAGTCCCAGGACCTGATTTATACAAGTGGTCAGATTAAGGGACAATTTGAGCTAATACATTTATTCAGCAATTTATCATACACACGACAGCTTAAGGCACATGGTGCTGTCTCCCTCCAGTTTCAGATCCAGAGGAGGTGTCCCTTTGCCAGCACCAGGACATCCTGGCAGAAGCAGGGGCGTCCAGCTGCATTGCTAAAGCTTGTGGTAGCTCTAACACTTCATTTCAAATATTTAAGAATGTGCCTCTGACTGTTAAACTACCAGTTCCTCCATGTAAGGGATGCTCATACTCTCCATTCTGTTTGAAAGGGTGCCCAGAGCAGCTGTGGCTGCCCCTGCATCCCTGGCAGTGCCCAAGGCCAGGCTGGACAGGGCTTGGAGCACCTGGGACAGTGGGAGGTGTCCCTGCCATGGCAGGGGTGGAATGAGATGATCTTTAAGATGCCTTCTGACCCAATCATTCCATGGTTTTATGAATCTAATGCTGTCAAACCAAAGGACTGAGTTGCAGGAGTTAGGGATCCCAGCTAGCTGTAGTGGTGGTAGTTGCAGCATGAGATTCTTTCAGGGATTCTCCAGGCTCTCCAGTCACACCCAGCAGCTCAGGGGAAGGATGGTTTATTAACAAGGACAGAGCTCTGCTTGAGGCTACAGCTTCAGCCTACAACGTGCTCAGAGACACAGAGAAAAGCTGGGCCTGAGAGCTTGGGGATAGAGGTGGAGAACAAAGGGGGGAGATGGTGGAGGAGGGAGAGATAGGAGAGGTAAGAGTAAAGAGAGGGCAAAGAAGGATGGAGAGAGGGAGAAAAGGGAGGGATAAAGAGAGCAAGTCAAGAGAGTGAAGAATAGAGAGAGGGCAAAGGATAAAGGGAGAGGGTTAAAGAGAGGGATAAAGTGGGGGATCAGGAGGGGGATAAAAAGAGAAAGTGAAGAATTGAGAGAGCGAGGTTCTTACAATACATTATATCTTTTTCTGTAATGAATATTCTAGATATTCATTATAGACAGCAAAACTTCTCTGGAAATTGCACTGCTCTCTCTATTTACATCATCAGTTACAGCCTCTGGGAAATGCAGCAGAGTTCAATGAGGAGGAGATGGGCAAATACAAGCATAAAATAGGTACAGGTGGAAAAACTTCAGCCAAGCTCAAATTTGGCCACCTTGAAGCTCTGCACAGGTTGTGCCTTGAGCTGCTCAGGTGGAGTTTGTGACTCCTTGTGCCAAGGGCCACTCAGCAGCACTGTCCTGGGCCTGTGCTGCTGCCAGACAGCCAAAGAGGGGCATGGTCCATCCAGAAAGTGCTGGGGAGGGGTAAAACTCCTGGATGGTGGGAGAGGAGAGGGTTTAGAAAGAGACCCCTTACTTCTTAATCAGCTTTCAGCTTATGAAATCATCATCCCCTCCTTGGGCAGTGTCACTCCATGCTCCCCCTCTCGCAGTAGGGGAAGGGCAGAGCAGAGCAGGAGGGCATTACACAGGAATTTGGGGAGATTTCCACACCTTTGCAAAGCTCCCTGCTGCCTGGAAGCCTCCTGATGAGAGAGATTAAAGGGATTAGAAGCTTATAAATGATGAGGCAGGGAAGTGAGGGGCTTTAGAAAATATCAAGGTCTTAATTTATAAGGAATGCTTAAAAATGAATGGAGTGAGGATTTTCTCCCACAGGAAGGCAGGAAGATTTCATTGTGAATGTTATTTGACCAGTAAAATGGTTGGCCCACCCCTTGTGGAAGTATCAATGTATATTTTACACAGCACAGATAAAAAGCTCCTCCTCTTTACAGCGAGGTGAGGAGAGTGAAGGCAGTGACCCTTATGATCCTGACCATGATCATAAGGTCTTTGGAGCCAGTTTGTCCCTCATCACTTGCTCTGTGCCTTGCAGAGAGGGGCTGTATTTACTGATCTGGTCCATGGCTTACTCATGCAGAGAAATCAATAATCACTGTAAACACACCCCAAAGTGCTCCTGATATGGTTCTTCTTCACTCACTAATTTTGGAGGGGGATCTTGCTGGTTTCTGTAATTTGGTCCTGATTTATTTCTGGGGTTGTCACCAATTTATCAGCCACAGTGTGGCCAGCAGGACCAGGGCACTGGTCACCTCTCTTTACTCCAGTCCTGGGGTAAGCTTTGGGCCCCTCATGACAAAGACACTGAGGGGCTGGAGTGTCCAGGGCAGGAAACAGAGCTGGGGAAGGGTCTGGAGCCCCAGGAGGGGCTGAGGGAGCTGGGAAGGGTCTGGAGCCCCAGGAGGGGCTGAGGGAGCTGGGAAGGGGCTCAGGCTGGAGCAAAGGAGGCTCAGGGGCCCTTGTGGCTCTGCACAGCTCCTGGCAGGAGGGGACAGCCGGGGGGAACTGCTCTGCTCCCAGGGAACAGGGACAGGAGCAGAGGGAATGGCCTCAGGCTGGGCCAGGGGAGGTTCAGGTTGGATACTGGGGAAAATCTCTTCACTAAAAGGGTGGTCATGCACTGGACAGGCTGCCCAGGGCAGTGGTGGAGTCCCCATCCCTGGAGGTATTCAAAAGCCCTGTGGATGTGGCACTTGGGGATGTGGGTCAGTAGTGGCCTTGGCAGTGCTGGGGGAATGGCTGAACTCCATGGTCTCACAGGGCTTTTCCAAACTAAAGGGTTCTGTGATTCTCTCACTTTCCAAGCAGCCTCTGGCTGCCTCAGAGGAATTGCAGGTGGCCCTGGGGCCCTCAGGGGTGGCTTTTGTGCTTCTCTGCCCCTCCGTGTGCCCACAGATCCTGCCTGGAGCCAGCAAGCTCAGCCTTCCCCAGCCTGGTGATTCAGAGAGGAGGCTCCAGGAACCAGGACACTGTGACTTGACAGAGCACTTCCCAAACTTCCCAGGCTCTGGGTGAGATTTACAGAGCACTGGGCATAGGGAAGTATTTCTTGTGGAGCAGAGGAGTGCAGCCAGCGAGCGCGGGCACCGTGAGGAAGCAGCGCGATCCATCAGCGGGGGAGAGCCAGACAACTGATCTGTTTGCTGCAATTCCACTTACAGCCAAGAAAAATGAGCCATCATCAGTGGAATTATGTGTGGCAGGGAAGGACAAACTGCTCTAATCAAATCAACAGTGGTTCAGATAACTCCTGGAAGAACCCTGGCACCCAGCTCCATTTGGAGGGAGATATTGGGCTGGGAGGATGCTCCTGGCAGGACAACAAGGCACAGACACTGCACAGCCTCCCCTCCTCCAGGATGGATAAATAAGCACTCAGGAAGCAATGCAATGCACCTCCAGAATACTGATTCCCTGGTGCTAATATTTCCTGGCTCCTTGCTACACAGCCAAGGTGATTTGATTTAAGCCAAAACATAAATAATGAACTTCCCAACTGTAGGGTGAGGTGAGGCAGAAGAGGATGGTGGGGAGGAAATATGGAAGCAATAAAAACTAGAGCTAATCATCCAAGCTGCTAAGACTGACTGGCTCCCAGAAATGCCTGAACTGGCACCTGAAGGCAAAGCTTTCATCTGGATCTCCACTGCTCTGTTATTTTCTGCAAGAGAAGTGTGAACCTTGGGTTCAACACCTTGAAGCTCCTTTCAAGTTTGCTGATCTGAGAAGTGATGAACTTCTCTCTGCCCCTGTGTTGGCACAGAGCAAACCCCAGACCCTGAGAGATTTTTTAACTCCCAAGGTCTGGGGTCCTCACCATCAGAAGGATGTGGAGTCGCTGGAAAGAGTCCAGAGGAGACCAGAGACATGCTCTGAGGGCCGGAGCCCCGCAGCTCTGGAGCCAGGCTGGGAGAGCTGTGATGTTCCCCTGGAGAGGAGAAGGCTCCAGGGAGACCTCAGAGCCCCAAGATAAAAACAAATACCTTCACTTAGGGACAAACAGGGCCATCAGGACTCTGCAGTCCTGAGCAAGCACCCCTCTGTTAGACCTCATCTGGCTGCAGGTTCTGCCCAGTGGAAGAACAAGCCTGCTGTGCCCACAGCTCCCCAGAGGCTTTGCCAGACCTTTCCCTTCCCCAGCCAGGCAGCACTGGCTCTCCTCACAGCTCTCCCTGTTCCTGTGATGTATGACATCTGGGAACTCTCATATATCCACTGGGCAGGCTCATTTATACAGTGTTTGAGAAACAGATGGTGTATGAAGTGCAATTTGGTGTTGTAGCAGAACTCTGTCCCCCTTGGGGTGTCAGGGCATTTGATTAAAGCCCTTTTATGGGAAATCAATGTTTTCCTCATTATAACTTTCATTCTCGGGCCTAAAAACTACTAAGATGGACTTGTAAGATGCTACACTACATGCATGCACACACAGGTCTATTCATTAGGGGACTAATCCCACAGCATTTATTTTTCTTTCATAAGCCCTGACAGAGGTAAATAAGCAGTGAGGGGATCTCTCTAATGGGTTAGACACCACCTGCAGCAGACATGCACCATTTACTGCTGGATTAAAGGATCCTGCTTCCAAAAACTGGCTCAGATCTCCCCAAGATCCCAGCCAGAATCTTGGACAAAAACTCTTCCAAAGCCAAAACAGCCTAAAGCGTTGAGTTGCACCCAAGGGCTGTAGCTGAGTCTCCTCTGCCCTTGTGAGACCTCAGCATGTCCAGCTCCAGGAGACAAGGACATGGAGTTGCTGGAGTCAGTCCAGAGAGGCCACAGAATTACTCCAAGGGCTGGAGCCCCTCTGCCCTGAGGCCCGCTGGGAGAGCTGGGTGTGCTCACCCGGAGGGGAGAAGGCTCTGGGGAGAGCCCAGAGCCCCTTCAGTGAGCAACTTTTTACACAGGGACAGAGTGATAGGGCACAGGGGAACAGCTTTAAGTTGAAAGAAGAGATTCAGGTTAAGTGCCAGATGTCCTTGTGAGGGTGGGGAGGCCCTGGCACAAAGTGGCTGTTCCTGGATCCCTGGAAGTGTCCAATGCCAGGTTGGACACTGGGGCTTAGAGCAGCCTGGGACAGGGAAGGTGTCCTTGCCCAAGGCAGGAGATGGAATGGGATTGGATTTAAGGTCTGTTCCAACCCAAACCCCTCTGGGATTCCATGCTCAGTGGAATGAAATGAATAAAGGACTGACTTGGGATCCATGAGACACAGACTTGACTCAGCTTCTGCCTCTGCCCCTCCCTGGGGATCTGGGGCTGTCCCTTGGGAGCTCTGGTTTCCCCTCCAGTACCACAGGCTGAGGTCACTGTCTCCCAGTGGGGTGACATCTGCACACAGATATCCCTTAGGGGCTGGAAAAGGAGTGGGATCAAGGCTAGGATTTTGGCACAGAGCCTGTGGCTCTTCCCATGGGTAGTTCCAGGGGTAGCAAACCCAAGCTGTGGTACCACCCCGGGCTGCTGCTCATTCCCACCCTGTAACAGCTGCAGGAACCAGACAAGCAGCAGCAATAATAACAAAATAATGATTAATAATCCCTTCCTGTAGGAGCCCTTTCATTCCTCAAAGGGCTTGCTTTGATTCCTGCAACCTGATCTCAAACTGCTGAAACCATGGGAACAGCCCAGATGCTCCACCAGCACCCTGCCTGGATCCAGCCTAATTATGGAATCATTTGGCTTGGAAAAGCCCTCTAAGATCACTGAGTCCAAATGCCACCCCAGCACTGCCAAGACCACTGTGTCCCCAAGAGCCACACCCACATGGAAATGATTATAAAATTATGATAAATCCAATTTCCTTTCTGCTCATGGCTGAGGAGGCAGATGAACATGTCCAGCAATGCTTCCTCTTTACAGCTGGAATTAAAAGTTTTCACGCTCCAGTTTATTGTTGGTCATTGATTAGGGTGATCTGGGGAGCCAGAATAAGGGATGTGAGGCCAAGATGGCAAATGAGGCACGAAGAGAGGATAGGTCCTGTCTCAGTCCCCAGCCCAGCTGTGCTTCTCATTCCACACCACTCCTCTCTTGGGTACCTCCCCTGTGGACTCACTTGGTCCTGAAAAAGTTTGGAATAAACTTTATAACCTTCTGTTTAAAGCAGTTCAGCCACTCCACCCACCCAGCGTGACAAAAGGACCAACTTCTCAACAAGATGAAAGGAACAAAGCGACCGTGAGGGCAGAATGAAGGGACAAAGTCACAGCATTGGCCGGGGAGAGAAATGTTTCAGTTTGTTACTTTTTTCTTTCAAAATACTGAAGTTCATTACCATCTGAAAGGACTGAATATCTTCTGCTTGCTGCCTGGAGGTTAAGAAGTGGGAAGGAAAAGTTTGCCAACGTTTTCCAACTCTCTTACTGTTTATTCTTAGAAAAATGTCAGATGTTCAAAATATATGTGAGGGTTTTGTGCCCAACCACACATGGATAATGACGCTGCTTTGCAGTGGGATGAGTGTGTATGAGAAATGCCTCCATTTAGAGGAAATATAACTGTTTTGGGGTCTTATCCAGGATGAATGGGATCAGATAAAGGGAGATTTGAAATGGACCCAGCTGGTTTTGTGGGGACAATCTTCCTCTGAGTGAAAGCTGGCAGGGCTCAGGTGGGGATCTGCTGCTGGGAACAGCCAACACCAGCCTGAATCAGATCCCATGCTCATCTGTGCCCTGGTACTTTCCACGCTCCTCTGCTCAACCAGCCACACTCTCACCAAGCCCCAAAATGAATTATTTGTCTGGGTAAAGACATCCAGACAAGAAACACAACACAAAGCTAGGCATCAGTGTTCCTTCCAAGGGACAGCAAACCACATCCCCAAAGCCATCCCTCAGGTCAGCCTCGTCTTTGTGCCCATGCCCAGGAGGAAACACCTTCCCCCTGCTGCGATGTGAGGGGCAGCTCTGCATTTACAGCCCCGCTGACTAATGGCAGGCTTGTCCTCCTCTCAGGGGGGCTCTGTCCATCTATCCAACACCCCCTGCCAGGCAGAATAAACCCTGGTGCCTCCTGACCCTGCACACGACAGTGTGGATCTGCACAGCCACTCACACTCCCTCTGCCCCAGGAATTTTAGGCTTTGCCACTGAGGGATTTTCATCAGTTTGAGAAGCTTAGACACCAGAAGGGAGCCCTGCTGCTTCCCAGCACTGGCAGGATTTACAGGGAGGGGTAGGGGAAGGAAACTTCATGAGATTTACACACTTTCTTTTCTTTTCAAAAATGTTATTTGCTATTTCCTGACCTGGTTTCCAGGCTCACATCTAAACATGCATGGCAGGAACCCGGCTTGAGGATTAGAGGCAAGCAGTGCCTTTAACGCCTGTATTTGATTTTAAGGGTATCAGGAATAAACCCAGATGTCTTCCTGAGCTCCCCAGTGGAATATATCCATCAGGGACTCACAGCCTCCAGGGACAGGCACATCACCTGAGAGCACCTGAGACCATCTTGAATCCTCACCTACATCCCATCTAAAACCCAAAGATAAATTTTTCACCAAGTGACAAACTATTAACTACACTACTATCTAAATTCACACACTGGTGGTTTCTAACCTATCTCAAAGCTCTGGAAGCTTTCTCCATGGACAAAGGTTAAAAACAGTGTTTTCCTGGGGGGGTGAGGAACTTCCAGGATGGGCAGAGAAATATTCCCTGTGTCCCTGATTCCCACACCAACTCATGTCCCACATTTGTGTACATCCACCCACACCCAGAGAGAGCTCAGCTTGGGCTGAGAACTGGCACAGTTCTGTGGGGAAGTCCATGACCTGAGACCAAGAGCTGCCCTGCACAACCTGCAGCAGCACCAGCTGCTCATGGAACTCCACATTCTGCCCTGCTTCTACAGAAGACAATTAACTGGAATTAATAATTAACTTCAGTGCAGCAGGACTGGTCCCTAAGGAAACACCAGGATGACTTGACTTGGTTTTATTCACCCTGTGGGGGTCATTGCCAGCTGACAACACTCAGTAAGAAATTTCTATGGAAATGGTAGGATTTCCAAACTTCCAACCAATTTACAAACCCTTTGATTTTCAGGATGAGAGAAAACCAGAGGTCTGGATTTTAAGCACCTTTTCCAGAACACCTTGTGATCTCAGGGTTAGCAGATTATCATGATTTGGGGTGAAACATGTCCTGGGACTGGGGGAATTACACTCCTCCAAAACCCAGGGTTCTGCCCAACTCAGGCTATCCACAGCCATGACCTTGGCTAAGTTTGACATCTGTTGTTCCAGAAGAGAACTGCCCACTTCGAAGGCACTTAAAAACGAGGTCTTGTAAGCCTGCAGAGTTTGAGCAGGAAATGTGATTTTTTGCCCCAAATTATATCTCACTGAGGACCCTCCTGAGTGAAAACATCTTCTCTCTCTCTGAAGATGGTGAGGATTCAGGGTGCTGCAATAGAAAATGCTTCCTTGGATTTCCAGGTGCCTTCTGATACCTCTGAGGGCTTTTTGCTGGTATGCTGTGAATGCCCTGTAATTTAAGATCTGTGCACTCGAATTTGGTTTAAAATGGCCACTCAAGTTTGAGTTTTAAAGGTATCTTCTAGATTTTCTTGATCAGGGGTTTGACACTTTATTTTATTTTTCATTTGTATAAAAGAAGATTTTAAAAATATGAAATTCCACAGGACATAAAATTCCCTAAATCCGCAAAATATCTGTGATTAAAAGATGTCAAAACTATTGCTCCTAATTCTGGAAACTTCTGAAACTCCTGAGAGGCACTTGGTAACTGTAATAAAAAAACCTAATGAACTCCTTCCACTCCAACAATGTGCTGTGTACTGGGGAGTAGACACATCCCCAGCAACATCACATTATGTTTGTTAGAAAGATCATTACATTGCTTTTGATTAAGTGTCAGGAATAAACTGTGGATAAATGATGGAGTTTTTTCAATGAGTTCAAAGTCCATGAAATAATTTTCTTCCCTGGGTCAATTAGAATTTCAAAGCAAAATTCTTATGGGACCGATTTACTGGGAGTGCAAAGAGGCTTTTGTTCTGCATTTCCCAGACACTCCATAGGCTGCCTGGCCCTGCCTGTGTTTGGATATCTGGGATTTTGCTGACTCAGATAAGAGGCTGAATGCCCCAGCTGAAAGCTCTGGGGAGCAGCTTTCCCTTTCTGCCTGATAACACAGATTTTTACTTACAAAAGAAAAAAGGTAAATGTCCTGCACAGTGAACACTTCCCCACGACTCATCGAAGTCTCCAGGGATTTTTGCAGGCAGGGATGTTCACTGTGATCTGGACACAAGGAGCTCTTCCTCTTTATATGGGATCCTGCCTGGAATACCCACACAGGTCACCAAAGTGCCTTTTGCAGGGGGACACGGGACAGCACTGGACCAAAGCACAGAGAAGATGCCCATAATTTCAGACCCTGTGTAAGCCAAATCATCCTAGTAAGGACATCTGGAGAAGGTGGCCATGGACAGGATCCAAGCTGCTCTTGGGTGGCTGCTGTGGCACAGCTGCCAGTTCCCCAAAATTCCAGTTGGAATTCATCTTCCAAACCTCTTAGAGAAATGTGACAACTGCTGCTGGCACCACCAACCACAGGAACACCTGAATTGCTGGTCCAGGGCAACCCAAAGATTCATCCCTGTCTCTGTGGACAGCGTGTGCAGAGTAATACTGAATATATTCAATAATTTCAAAGAGGAAGGGAAGAAACATACTTGACAAGCATTCTCATCCCTGGAAGTGGTTAAGGACAGGCTTGATAGGGCTTGGAGCAGCCTGGAAGAGTGGAAGGTCCCTGTCCATGGCAAGGGGTGGAACGAGATGGGCTTTAATGTCCTTCCAACCCAGACCATCCTGGGATTCCATGGAACACAGCAGGGAAGCTGGCAGAGGTGACTGCTGCCCTCACCCACACCACAGCCTGACACAAGCCTGGAACTCCCTTCCTAGGACTGTCATTCAAAGAGGCAGGAAAAGCCTGGGAACTGCTGGCACCGAGCCTATTGAGGGACCTGGGCTCCAGACTGCAGTTTCTAGACCCCAGATGTGGTCTTTGATTTGACCATATACAAGTCCAGGTGCTGCTCTGGCACGTAACACATCCCACCATGGCATCAGTTCTGCTGAATTCATTCCCTGCCCCAAAGGATGCACTAAAAATCAGGAAATCCACTCTTCAAAACTTCCCAGCATGTCAGCTCCTGCAACTTCCACAATAAAACACAGCCCTGGACTCAACAGGAAAATAAGACATGAGCTTAAGTGATGCTTGATCCAAACCTCTCCTTGGCAGAGTGAATTCCCAGATTTCTGATTTTCCGTTCAAGGCAGCTTTACCTTTGCTCCCACAAGGGCAGGTTTGCCCTCGGGGTGAAGATTGAAGCCCTTGAAGTAGGAGGGTTCTCAAGGAATTCTCTGTGTGCCAGCATAGCTGCAGAAGGAAATTACAGGAAAAGCCATGGAATGTCCTGAGCTGGGAGGGACCCCCAGGATCCCCCAGCCCAGCCCTGGCCCTGCACAGACCCAACAACCCCTCCCTGGGCATCCCTGGCAGCGCTGCCCAAACGCTCCTGGAGCTCTGGCAGCCTCGGGGCCGTGCCCATTCCCTGGGGAGCCTGGGCAGTGCCAGCACCTCTGGGGAAGGACCTTGCCCTGAGATCCAGCCTGAGCCTCCCTGCCACAGCTCCAGCCATTCCCTGGGTCCCATTCCTGGTTACCAGGATCCATCCATGTGAAATCCTCTGCTCCACAACAAGAAGGGGCAGCTGTGGAAGTGCCCCATGCCCTGGTGCTGGTCCAGGCACTCAGTTAATTATTTGTTTAAACCTGAGCCCAAGAGCAGCCTAATTAGATGCAACAGGATACCCCTGCAGCTTAAGTGTTTTGCTGGACCAGCTCCATGGTATAAAATATACAGCCAGGGGCTCTATACAGAATATAGAGGGATTTTGATTAAATTCTTCTGACAGAGAAAGCAGGAGGGAGAAATGTAGCCTTTATTGAATGCCCTCCTCAGTTTAGAGTTTATATTCCAAAAAGCTGAGAGCTGTGGTCTTCAGGCAGGGAGAAGGAGATCAGCACCGCCCGCAGCGAGTGTCCTCCCCTGCCCACCACACTGTGCTGACATGGAACCTAAAAAGGAATCAACCTTATCTTGTCTTTTCAGTCAAAAAGAGAAAAATGGAAAGACTGTGCTTCCTCGAAGGAGGAACAAGCCTGTGTGACTCAGGCTTTCCCACTGATTTTGGATGCCCCCCCAGAGGATCTGCACACACCTGCAGAGAGCTGGTCCTTGAGCTGCTGCCCCCCAGGAGCAGCCCAGCTGGGCAGAACCATCTCCACATCCAAGCAAACCTCACCTGGAGCCATGCAAAGGACAAAGGAAAGATGTAGAACAATAGGGTTCCTCCCCAGTTTGGAGGTTCTGAATTTGCCCAGCAGTCAGGATGGCAAAGGGGCATAATCCCAATCTATGAACAATCCCCAGCCCTCTCCCTCCCGGCCCTCCTCATATGAATCAAGCACCTGAAACCCTCCACAGCCCAGACCTGACTGCACAGCTATGTGCCTGTAATAACTCAAATGACAACTCATTTGTCCCTCAGCCTGCAGAGCCCCAGAGATTCCAGCTGTGGTGGTACCAGCACAGCTGCCAGCCCCGCCAGGACAGGAACCATGGGCTTTGCTGAGAGCTTCTACTAACCCTGTGTCAAAAAATCCCCATATTTCCACAAAAATCATAGACTGGGTTGGGTTGGAAGGGACCTGGAAGACCATTTTGTTTTAACCTTGCTGTCATGGGCAGAGACAGCTTCTGCCAGACCAGGCTGCTCCAAGCCTTGTCCAACATGGTCTTGAAAATCAAACCATGGAAAATCAAAAACACCCCAAACCAGCAGCACTGGAAACTCCCAGCTTCCACAAGATGGCAACTTCCACCAGGATTTCCACAGGGTTTTTTACCTGCAGCTGGTTTGGAGGGGGTTTGGCTGCTGCCAGTTTGAACACACTGTGGCTGTGGGTGGTCAGTGCTGAACTGGCAATCAAGCTCTGCACACCAGTAACACCACGTTCCCCCAGGTCTGGCTGCTCTGAATTCATCTGTGTCCCACTTCCCCATTCATCCCAAGCCACTTTCTTCATAATTTCACCTTATGGTTTAAGCCCAGCTAGCAGCTCAGCCCCAGAGAGCAGCTCCCTGGCTTCCCCAGGCTGGGATGTTAGAACTGGAAGAGTAAAAATGAGGAAGGAGGGTTGGGATAAAGAGCTTAACAGGGAAAGCAGAGCTGTGCATGCAAGCAAAGCAAAACAAAGAATCCATCCCACACCTCCCATGGGCAGGCAGGTTTCAGAATCATTATGGATTCAAGGAATGGTGTGGGTTGGAAAGGACCTTAAAGCTTGTCTTGTTCCACCCCCTGCCACAGGCAGGAACACCTCCACCAGACCAGGATTCTCCCAGCTCTGTCCAACCCAGCTCCTTCACCCCTGACAATGACTTGGGAAGATAAACACCATCACTCCAAACATCACATCCTTCCTTCTTCCCCCAGCTTTCCATGCTGAGCACAATCCCACACAGCCTGGAGTATCCCTGGGGACAGCTGGGCTCAGCTGCCCCCTTCCAGCTCCCTGTGCCCCCTAAGCTGCTGCACCAGTGGGGCAAGGACGAGAACAGACCTCGCCTCTGTGCCAGCCCTGCTCAGGTGTGGCTCCAACACCCCTGCAACACCTGCACTGTTCCCAGCACAGACCCCAACCAGCTCCTGGGAGGAAAATTAACTCTGTACCGTCCCAAACCAGCCCCTGGTTCCTGCATCATCACCCCACAGCCAGGCCAGCTCCCAGCAGGATCTGTGCCCAGCTCCTGGCTCAGCCCCAGCCCCTGCTGAGTGATGAACTGCAGGGCACTGCCACCTGCAACAGGGAGGGATGGCCTGAGCAGGAAAGTCTCTAGAGATCAACAAGTGAACAGCAAACCCACAGCAGGGGCTGCTCAGTGCTTCCTTTTGTATCTCGGCCACACTTCTGCACAGATTTGTACCTGCCCTTTAAATGAGTTCTAAATTCTGGGACTGGGTGCTGGACAGAAAGTGTCTGTTTCCTTCACAAAATAAAAAGGCTACGTTTGCATGGAGCAGGAACTTTGTTCCCCTCCAAATCCACTCTTGAGCCTCCCTGCCTATGCACACACACGGACAGGGAGCTCTGAGAGCAGCTGTGTGGTCTCAGCAATCCTCCACCTCCAAACAAGTCAGAAACATTCCTCAGGAACAAAGACAGCAATGCTGATTAGACTAAGAAACTAATAAAGAAAACCTTTCACAGATCATAAAGGCTGTATCTCAGAGACAAAGCTCAAGTTTAGGATTATTCCACCTACAGCTTTATAAGAAAATTCAATTAAATGACAGCCTATCCTGAGTGCCCCTTTTCAGGGATGCAATGTGCACAGCAAAGAGGCCCTCTGGTATGATTTGGGAAGGGAAGAAGAACAGGAAGGAAAAGTGTCCAGGGATGGCAGATGGGAGATGCAGGACCCAGAGCAGATATTGGATCAACTGAAACAAACCAGCTGCAGGAGGCAATTTAAAGTAAGGAATTATGAGCTAGGCAAGGAGAGTCCAGAAATACAAACCCCAGAAATTCATTCCTTTCAAAAGAGGACATTCAGAAATTGGCTGGGCAAGCTGTAACTACACTGAGCAGATCATCTCAGGTTAGCAAAGCTGGAGTCAATACCCAAGCCTTCAGATTTAGACTTTCAATCAAATGCTTAATTAAGGGAGCCTGGAAAAGCAGGGTTCTGCAATTTAATGAGACACTCAATGCAGAGCTAAGTGCTTCAGATATCCAAGCTTTCAAAAAACACGAGAAAGCGATAAAAGAAAGTGAAGACTATGCAAATATCACCCCTCTTTGGGTCGACTGCAAGGTTTGCTGCAAAGAAATGAGGATGCACCAGTGCTGGAATGGCTCTGAGACAGTGACAGGAATCTTGGAAAGAATCTTGATTAAAGGGCTTGATCCTTAATGGCTTCAGCTTCTCTGAGTTCAGCAGGATATCCCAGATTTCCATCTGCTATAGGGAGAGCTGCCTCCTGCAGTTCACTCCCCTGGGTTCCTCACCTGTACGGACCAAGCTGGAAGAGTCTAGAAGTGGCCAACAGCTGTGGGAGGAATTCCAGCAAAGTTTTACAAAACTGAGTCCCTTTAGGTGTCTCTTCTCTGCATGTTCTGAAAGAAGGATTAGAAAGCAAAATGCCCAAGCAGAGCTGGAGGTGCCCTCAGTGAGGGGATTCATGTCAGGAAGGCACCAGGAGCAAGACTTGGAAAAACAACTTCAGATCCACGTGAACCCCGTGCGCACTTGGCTTTGTCCTGACCCTGAGCTGGCCCTGCCAAAAGGGGTTAATGGGACACACCTGGAGAGTTTGGGGAGGCACCAGCTCAGATACCTTGCTGAGGATGGCTCTGTGCTGTGTCCCACTGCTGCTCTGAAGGCTGATGGCTGTGACTGTCTGGTAAGCCACAGAAGGAATCCCAGAATGGTTTGGGTTGGAGGAATCTTAAAGCTAACCCTGTGCCACCCCTGCCATGGGCAGGGACATCTTCCACAGTCCCAGGCTGCTCTGAGCCCTGTCCAGCCTGGCCTGGGACACTGCCAGGGATCCAGGGGCAGCCACAGCTGCTCTGGGCACCTGTGCCAGGGCCTCCCCACCCTCATAGGGGAGAATTCCCTCCCAATATCCCATCTATCCCTGCCCTCTGGCAATGGGAAGTCACTGCCCCTTGTCCTGTCCCTCCATCCCTTGTCCCAAGTCCCTCTCCAGCTTTCCTGGACCCCCTTTGGGCACTGGCAGGAGCTCTGAGGTTACCCTGGAGCCTTCACCTCTCCCAGCTCTCCCAGCCTGGCTCAGAGCAGAGATCCCAAATCCCAGGCTTTGGGGCTTCCTGCTTGACAAGCATCCCCAAGGGGCTCTGTGAAGGGTGGGGTCCAGGACATGGTTCAGACTCTAAACTCAGGGCTTGGCAGCACTTTTGCACTTCTGATTTGAAAATTGAGATGCTTAATTCAAGATTGAAATTCTACAGATTAAAAAAAAAAAATTATCAAGTACAGCAAGTGGCCCCAAAGGCGATTCAGGGCTGGAAGAAAATGCTTGACAAAGGGAAAATTAAAGATTTTGTTCTGTTTAGCTTATCAAAAGGGATATGGGAAGGTGATGTGATTACTGCGTGTAAGAACCTTCATCTGCAGACAATACCGGATACCAAAGGGCTCTTTAATCAAAAGGGTAAAGACAGAACAGGAATAAATGGCTGCAAGCTGAAACCCAACCAATTCAAATGAGATAAAGGGCACAAATTATAGCAAGGAAATTATTAACCACTGGCACAAGTGACAAGGGGGGCAGGGGCGTCTGACTGTTGACATCTTAACTGCATTTCTGTCTGAGAAAGACACTTTAATCACTCTCAGGTTCCCAGGCTCAGTGCTAAGTTGGACTGGGAGTGAGCACAGGAGGCACAAACAGTGCTGTAACAACAGTGATGGGCTGATCCTAACACCTCCCAGACCCTCCAGGCTTCTCCTTAAGGAAATCCATCCACCCGCAGGGATCCTCCCACTGGTCAGAGGCAGCAGGTTAACCTTGCCCCCGTGGGAGCTGCCAGCCTGCCCTGGGATGCTCCTGGGGAGCACAGATTTGGGAATCCATGCACAGTCCATCCCCTCTGCCCTCGGCTCTGCCTTACACTTTGCAGAAGCAGCTGTAAGACCCTGCCTGTGTAAAACTGCAGCACCAGGTGAAATGTTTTATTTGCTCCCTTAAATCACAGCTCTGCTTTTTTCACACTGCTCTAAACACCAGCTCCAGCTCCCAACTCCATTATTTCTCACAGTTCACACCCTGAGAATATATTCTGGCAATTCCCCCTGGTTCTGGTTTTTAAGCACCGCAAACAATTACACTCAACTGCACTCGTAAGGCAGCATTAATGAGGCTCATCCACACACTTCACTGACAGCAGCTGCTGCACAAATCCCTGCACTGATGCAGGAGCTGCAGGGGTGCAACTCTCCCCTGGAATTTGGGTGGAATTCTTCCTTGGATGGGAGCCCTGCCCCGGGGCTTCTCCTCTCAGCACCAGCAGCTGCTGGGGGTCCCTGGCTGGAGCTCTGAGCAGGCACTGCCTTCCCACTCAGGTCAGGGCATGGCCACAAACCGCTCTGGGCACTCCCTGTCCAGCACAGAATCATGGAATTATTGTGGAAAAGGAATCTGAGACCATCAGCTCCAACCATCCACCCAGCACCAGCACCCTGGCCTAATTCAGGTCCCCAGGTGCCACAGCCTTTTCAACCCCTCATGGCATGGGGGCTGCATCACTGCTCTGGGCAGCCTGTGCCAGTGCTTCACAAGCCTTTCCATGAAGGAATTTTCCCTGCTATCCAATCCAGTCAGCCCTGGCTGAGACAACTGCCCAGGGGTGCCACCCAGCAATGTCCTGGGAGCACCTGGGACTGGGACAGGTGAGTGGCTCTGCACTGGCAGGGAGCCCCAGCTGAAATTGTCTGGTACCTCAGGGTTCTCCACTCTACAGACAATTGCAGGGGTGATATCCCAGGTCATTTCTCAGAGGCTGAAGAAGGAGGATGTATTTTCCCTGATCCCAAAGGACACCCAGCACCCACTGAGGAACTGCACATGGCTCTGGGTGGAATTGGGAGGCCAGCCCTGAGTTAGTGGGGCACAGGCTGCTCTCCCAGCCCAGGACTCCTTCGTGCTGGTGGCAGATGTCTCCACATCCCTGGGAATGCATTCATGGAGTCACTGCTCCTCACTGCTCCAACAATATTTACCCACAGGCTGCCAAGTGCTTCTTGACTGAGCAAATATTTGTGTGCTCCACCCTGACAGCCTCTCTGGCTGGGAGCAGCATCCTTGGGAGATGGATCAATGGGGAGCTGCAGGGCTGAGGCTGCTCCTCCACAGCCAGAGTCCCAGCAAAGGCCAGCAGCCCTTTTCCACAGCTGTGACAAGGGGATGTGCCCGTGCCTGCCTGGGGGAAACTGAGGCTGCTCCTTTCTGCCACAGGGCTGGTCCTGAATCCTGCTGGAATAACCCCAACTTCAGCCCTGAGCAGAGAGGACACAGCCAACATCCAGTAACGCCCTGCTGGAAAAGCCCAGCTCAAAGTGAGAGGCTAAAGAAGTTTTTCTATGGACACCATCCATGAAACCTACTGGGCAAGGCTCTGTTTGGCTCCTTGAGCCAGGAGACAGCAGCTTTGGGGGAGATCCAGCCCTTCCAGAGGGCACTGCTGGCAGTAATGGGATCCATCTCTTTTTCCTGTGTCTGGGAATGCTCCTGCCCACTCCTGCTGATCCCTGCCTGGGCCTGGAGCTGTCAGAACTGCTGGATTTGGGATAACAGGCTGGCCCACATCAGGCTCCTGCCCTGCCACAGAGGCATGGAAAGTTATCTTTGGGGTCCAGGGAAAACTCCAGCTCAGTCACCCCAGAGATCAAGCAATTACTGCTAATTAGGAGGTAAAAATTGGGAGTGGTTGAGCAGAAGGATTCTGGGACAGGGACTGGCACTGAGGATGGAGGAGACAGGGTGAACCATCCCTGTTAGGGAACCAGGGCAAATGATTCCATCATCTTAAGGAGCACACTGGTAATCTGTGACCTGCCCAGGTGCTGTGCTCTGGCTGCATTTCATTCCAGGAAGGGTTGGATATGGCATTCAAGGACCCAGGCTTATTCAGGGATCCAAGTTTATTTTATTCCTTTTGTGCCAATTTGTCACCCTTATCTCCAGCAGCCCATCCTGGTCTGGCAGGGCTTGGAAGCAAATGTTGCCCTTGAGGAAGGTGAGCGGGGAACCAGCCAAATGAGATGCACCAGGCTTCCCTAAAATGGAATTCTCAGGTCTCTGGGAGACAGACAGAGTACCTGCAGCAGGGAGTGGAGCTTTGCTGAGGAATCCTCTCTCTTCTATCAGAAAATACCCCCTGACAGTGCTGGAGAGCAGCTGGAAAGGGAGAGGAAAGGGTTTGCCACGAAATCACAAAGCTTATGGGAAAAGGTATCAACTGTGGCTCTCTTTTCTTAGATTAAAACTCGAAGTTACAATTTACTGTTTCTCAGTAAAGGTTACAGCCTTCATTCTTCCTATTAGAAGCATAACACTAAAATGAGAAACTTTCTAACTGCCCTATCCCTGGAAGTGTCCAAAGCCAGCTTGGATGGGGCTTGGAGCAGCCTGGGATAGTGGAAGGTGTTCCTGCCCATGGCAGAGGGTGGCACTGGATGAGCTTTAAGGTCTCTTCCAACCCAAATATTCTACAGTTCTATGACCTTTGAGGTCTCTCTCAACCCAAACCACTCTGTGATTCTATGATTCTATGCCAATTTGCACTGAAAAAGTAATTTTTAACCTAAAAAACTTGAACTAAAGC
Source organism: Anthoscopus minutus (assembly GCA_013399455.1). Classification (NCBI taxonomy): domain Eukaryota; kingdom Metazoa; phylum Chordata; class Aves; order Passeriformes; family Paridae; genus Anthoscopus; species Anthoscopus minutus. The sequence goes on from VWYI01009588.1 coordinate 65,829, forward strand.
TCATGCTTTTAATTTTTCTTTTGCAGAACAAAATCTCCAATGTGATCACTATGGAGGGCTAGGAAATCTATAAAAGGTGACCTTCCTATCAAATTCTGTGATCATGGTATTATTGATGTATCCCCACTCCACAGGACTTCCCTGCAAAGAGCCTGAAAAATTCTGATTATTGAGAGCATTGGTCTGCAAACTGCCAAGTGCTTCACCATTTGCTGTGCTGCTCCCCGTGATAAATAAATAAAACTGCTGCTTTGCCCTTTACGCCATTGATTAGATCTGAGTAAAACAAACAGAAAAGGAAAAAAAAAATTACAGGATTGACTTACAATTGCTCCTCAACTCAATCTCAGCCGGGGGGGGGGGAATTCCTGTTAATTGTGCTGTTTCCAAGGTGCTGCAGTGGGCGAAGATTTCACAGTGTCCAGCTGCCAATGGATGGCCCAGCCCTGGCTGAGGTGGGCTGCAGGGTCAGGGGGCAGAGTTCCTGAGCTGCTCTGCCCCCTGCTCCCAGCCAGAGGCAGGAAGAGCCTGAAGGAGCAGGAAGATGGGGAGTCCAACGAGGGAAACAAGCCCACAAGCTGCAAAACCTTTTCCAGTGAGGAAAAGCACGGCAAGAGCAGCAGCCTGGTGCAGACCAGGGGCAACCTCTCCTTCCACCACCTCTCTGCAGAGTGTCTGGAGGCCTCTCCCACACTGGCCATGGTGCAGGAACACAGGGAGGGCTGGAACTTGGACCTTTCCTACAGCCTGAGCAACCTACAGGGTGCCCGGGGCAGATGTGGCTGCCCCTGGATCCCTGGCAGTGTCCCAGGACAGGCTGGACAGGGCTTGGAGCAGCCTGGGACAGTGGAGGGTGTCCCTGCCCTGGCAGGGGTGGCACAGGGTGATCTGAAAGGTCCCTTCCAACCCAAACCATTCCAGATTCTATAATTTTGCTTTGCTCCGACACCACTGTTCCTTGTGCAGTTCCAAGCAGGATCAGAGCCCAGGGGGGCTGCAAGGCTTGGGGTGTGGTGGCTCCTGCTGGAGCTGCAAGACCAGGTGAGCATGAGGGTGCTCAAGGCAGCACCAGCTTCAGGGCCAGCAGGGCAGGAGATGGTGACAGGCTGGGGACAGGGGAGCAGACACCTGATCTCCCATCCACAGACCACAGGGATGGTTTAAGGTGGGATGCACTGCAGGCAGGAGGGGCAGGCAGGACCTGCCAGGCCCCAGGGCACACAGGAGGCTCTCAGTGAGGAGACACAGGGAGGCAACAGGCTGCTGAGGGGCCAGCAGCCACAAGATCCAGGTCTCTATCCATGCACACATTTCCCTCGGCTCTCCCTGCCTGCTTCACACATCCTTCACTTCAGTGCCATCCATCCCTTGTCCTGCTCTGCCACCCATCCCTTCAGCACCCCTTCTCCTGCCCTCTGATGGAAAATGATGGCACCAGACAGCCCCAATTTCCTTCTCCACAAAAATATCCTGTGCCAAATCCTGATTCATCCAGTGAGTAACAGCAGAGCCTTTCTCAGTCCAGGTGATCTTTAATCTCCAGAGGTTTCTGCCACCTGGAGTACAGGCTTCACTTCTAGTTGCTGGTTAGAATTAGCAAATCTGCCTGCAGCAGCAAGCTCCCAGTGGTGTTTTTCCAAGGGCTTTGTGGGAATGACACCAGCATCACATTCCCTCCAAGCCCTGTCGAGCCTGGCCTTGGACACTGCCAGGGATCCAGGGGCAGCCACAGCTGCTCTGGGCACCTGTGCCAGGGCCTCCCCACCCTCACTGGGAACAATTCCTGCCCAATATCCCATCTAAATCTACCCTCTGTAACCTAAAAACCATTAGAAGAATCCCAAATGTTATTTTCTGTTTGCAGCCAGAAACTTCCTCTGTCCCAGGGCGCCTGTTCCAGATCCCAGAAGGGAATGTGAAATAGGATCAAGCCAGCAGACCCTCTGCTTTTTCTTTTTGGGCCCCCAAAAGTACCTCTCTGTCCATCCCTCCTCTGTCCCTGCAAAAGCAATCCCTCAAACAGAGCTCCTCGTTATTCTGAATTTTATGGAATATATATATCTGCTTTTCCCCCAGCTCTGAGCTTTGCTGATTCAGAGGAAAGGGATCTTTAATGATCCCCTAGGTAGGTGCATTTTTCTTACCTAAGTGCTCACAAATTGCATCCTACAACCAATTAAACAGACGGTCTCTCATTTTTTCACAACAAACATAATTTGTAATTCTGAAATGTCAATAAAAAGTCCTTCCTTCCTTTTTATATTCCACAGCATTTTCAACTCAGCTCAGTAATTCTGGAGTCAATAATTTAAAAAAGGGGAAATTAGGGTATTAATTGAGAATCACTAAGTTACTTCATAGAATATATTCCGTATTTACCACTGCCTGCTCTGCCCAGGCTGCTCCCACCACACAGAATGCTGCTCCATCATCACACCTGGGGTTTTTAGAGCAGCCCATCCCTCCTCCCAGCCCTTCCTCTCAGCTGGGCTCCTGGCTGGAAACAGTCAAGTGATGGATCTGGTACAGGGCAAAGGAACGATGAACCCTGGAGGGATGAACAGGATTTACCTTGAACTAAGCTGTATTTGCTTTTTGGAACCAGGTGGGGAAAACCAGCCTGGTCACTGTGGAGAATTACAGTGAGAAAAGGGAAAAAGGATTTTCTGAAAATATTATTGTCCACCATGACCACAACAGCTTCATTTTATAAATGACACATTTTGTTTCCTACTGACTGTTCTGGGTTATTCCTAGAACTGGAAAATAGAAGTGGCCCAACAGAAAGAAAGCAGGTTTTTGATACCAAAATACACATGGTGTAGTTACCAGCCTAAACCAGACTCCAGACATGCCAGTCATCCCTTTCCCTGCGCTGGGAAAGGGTCTGGATATGGGATCCCTGAGCCAGGCAGGGTTCCCAAACTCTGGGGAGGCTCAGGAAGGACCCTACACTGACCACAGGGCTGTGGCCCTGTCTCACACCAGGGAAGGGAGAGGACAGCAGTGCAAGATGATGGAGGAACAGGAAATGAGCACCTTTGTCACATGGAGGGTCACGGCCTGAGTGTCCCCAGTCCTGCAGAAACAACCCAGACCAGCTCCCTCAGCCCTGTCCCTCCTCCTGCCTCTGCCTTTGCAGCCAGGCATTTCTGGAAGCAGGATGCTGCTCTCTCTCTGCCTTTCCCAGCAATATGCAGATGGACAGGAGGCACTCTGGATGTGCCAGGCTCGGCCAGAGCCAGCACTCACACACAAGCCCAGGCACAGAGGCCATGCACTCTGCTTTCCCCAGCTCTCCCTTGGAGGGATCTTCCTGCTGTCAGGAGGGATATTTCTGATATCAGAGTGCTAATGCAGCCTGGCTTTAGATGGATTGGCAGCTCACCACCTGCAGTATTAAGACTTCCATCAGCTGGCTCGTCACACAGAGAGCAGCATCTCTATCAAATCCTAATACCTGGTGATTCTGCAAGTTTGGGATTAATACCAAGGATAAGGAGGAAATGCAAGTCAGCTGAATGCAGGGGATGTTATCCCAGTTTGGGAACAGCTCCTCTGCACCAGCACAGCAGCCCTGGCACTGAGTGCACACAGAGGATGCAGAGGATGAAGCACCAACATCTTGAGGGACTACATCCCTGCCCTCTGGCACCAAGGAGAAAGCTCTGAGGAAAAGTGCTCAGGAGGAAGAAATGGCAGTGCTGTAGAGAAAAGCTCAAGGAACCATTCTCTGGGGTCATTTCACTTAGAAAAACTGTCCTGTACAGTGACAGAACAGCTCTTAACTGAGCACCAGGAACTCTGCAGCTGGCTCTGAGGGGGACGACAGACTCATCCTCCAGGCTCATGAAACCACAGATTCATTGGAAAAGCCCTTTAAGATACCTGAGTTCAACCACTAACCCAGCACTGGCAAGCCCAGCACCAATGCAAGTCCCTAAGGACATTTTTTGACATCTCCAGGGATGGGGACTCCAGGGATGGGGACTGCCCTGTTCCAATGCCTGACCACCCCTTCAGGGAAGAAGTATTCTCAATATCCAATCTCAACCTCCTCTGATGCAACTGAGGCTGTTTCCTCTTGTCCTGTGGTTCCCTGGGAGCAGAGCCTGACCCCCTCAGCTGTCCTGTCAGGAGCTGTGCAGAGCCAGAAGTTTCTCCTGAGCCTCCTTTGCTCCAGGCTGAGCCCCTTCCCAGCTCCCTCAGAAATTCTCCAGCCCCTTCCCCAGCTCCGTTCCCTTCCCTGGACACACTTCCCATGCTGAGTGTGCCCATGAGCTGTACCTGTACCTGTGGGAATTCCTTCAGCACAGACTCCTAGAGCCAGGGCCCTACAAGAAGAAGGTTCTTCCCCAAATCTCCTTGCAGATGGGTCTCAGCAGACTTTCCACAGCCAGGGAAGGCAAGTGCATGAAAATGGAAATCCCATATATAAGCACAGTTCTAACCAAAGTATTTTTTAGCAGGAACAGGCAACTATGTAGATACCCACTCTAGTGAGCCTCAGCCTGCTGTGTTTTTTGCCTGTTCTACAGGAGAAGATAATAGCTCATGATCTTGCCTTGCTGTGTGTTTTTAACAAACATATGGTTCCCATCCTCTGACCCCTTTCCCACTTTTGGTCTCAGCTTGCAAATCACATGGCCACAGACGACAAAATAACCTGAATATGTGCAGTAATGTGCTTTCCAAAGCCATTGGGGTAATGGCAGGGACTGCTCTGTAAGTAAATGGACCATTTATGGTGGCAAATAAAAGCCCTCAATTCCTCACAGCCATGCAGCAAAGCAGGGGTTCCCTCATTGTCTGAGCTCTGGGGAGCTGGGCTGTAGCAGCCACAGGGAGGCTAAAAGACAGAAGAAAAGTCATTTATTCCCTCTTTCCTTCCACAATTTCCTCAATGTTTAAATGCAGACCAGGAAAAAGCTTCAGAACAGCATGAGAGCTGGGCTGGGAACAGCCAGGGCTCCCCAGGGCAGGCTCAGTGTCACCGTTAGGTTGGACGTGACGTACACACACAGTCAGGATCCAAGAAAAAAGTTTTTATTCTGCGTGTTCTCCAGCTTATATACTCCTAACAAAGTGTGATCTTAAGTCATTACATCACAATAACTTCTTATATTCATTGGTGGAAAGTAATTAGCAATATAGTATTCTCACTATGATTAGCAAGTTTTACAGGAAGTTAATAAGGCACATACACACATTTACTTATGTATGTAGTCTAGATTACAAAAATTTTCATGTATTTTTTCTAATCTGTTCCCATGTTGACAGCCTTGTTTTCTTCCTTGCTATGGATACACTCAAAAATCATCAATTGTTTACAGACTCAGCTTTGCCTGCAGACCAGCTGCCAAGCCCCCCCACATTCAGCTGCACATCCTCATCTCCAGCCGAGATAAAGAGCTGCTGGGGGCACAGACTTCCATCCTTGTTCAGAGCTGGAACCAGGCAAAGCCCAGCCCAGCCCTGCCCCTGGAACACCTCCCTGCCTGCAGGAACCTCAGCACAGAAGCTACACCAGGACATGGCCACAATTCCTTCCACCTGGGTAAGACTCACTGGGAAAGGAGCTTTGTCCTTATCACTGCAAGGAGATGGGAATTACCCAGAGGCAATTTTGAGACATTTAGGGTGGAAGCCAAGCCCAAGCAAAGGAGGGGATCCTACAAGCAGCAATCCCAGTCTTGTTGGGCCAGGAATTACAACACAGCAAGGTCACGAAATGGGGGGGAAAACTAATCCAAGCAATTCTGAGTGGGAGAGAAGGGTGGGAGATGATGTTAGCAAGCACAAGGTGAAATCAAACTGGAGAAATCAATAATGGGAGAGGACAGAGGGGGGCATGGGACACAGGAAGAGATAAATTAAAGGCTTGCCCAGGTGTTGTGATGGCTAGTGAGCAATAAATTAAACCAAAAAGGGCAACAGGGACGAGTAAGGCACTGCGAAAAATTAATTAAAAAGAAGGGAGGCATAACCAAGGCATAAAACATGGGTGCTGGAAGGATTAGAGGAGCCAGGCAACGAAGAGGCTTTGGGAAGTGGAGTAGGAGCCAAGGCAAAGTCTGTAAAGGCTGTGACTGCATGGGAGGGTCAGGTAAACAGCACAGATGCAATTCCAGACTCTGAGAAGCAGGAAAGCATTGGGGAAGTAAAGAAGTGTCCTGCAGAAGGAGGTGCTGGCATAGCAAACTTCACTCCTTGGTTTTTGTAGCCAAAATGCAGCAGGGTATTGAGTCCCCTGCCCCTGTGCCCCACGGGAGGGACTCGGTGCTGCTGCAGGGGACAATTCCCTGTGCGTGTTCCAGGGGTGTCTGCACAGCCACAGGGAAGGGCTGCGTGGGGCAGACCGGAGCTGGCTGCCCCCAGGGCTGTCCCAAATGCAGCCCTCAGCTCCCTGCAGCCATCCCCCAGCTCCTGGGCAGGATCCAGCAGCCCCGGCTGCCACAGCCCAGCTCATGTGTGGCTGCTCCCAGGCTGCAGGGCCAGCAGGACAGGCACACACTCACAGCCACATCCCCCAGCGCCCAGACCGAGGCTGGAATGCCTGGTCTGAGTGCAAAGGGGGACACCTGAGTGCTTCCCTCCAGCACCATCCTGGGCTGAGCCCTTGGACACTGGAGCTGCTCCACCTGGAACACAGCAGTGCCACAATCTGGGAGAGCCGGAGCTGGAGAAGGGCTGGGTGGAGGGAGAACAGCTCAGGCACCTCACTCGAGCCTAGGGGAGCAGAACTTGCCTGAAGACCCACTTGTGTGCTGTGCCCATCACCCAGGAGCTGCATGGGGCCAGCCCAAAGCCCTGCAGTCCATTCCCTGCACCACCCAGGACAGTGGGAGGTGTCCCTGACCATGGCACGGGTGGAACGAGAGGAGCTTTAAGCTCCCTTCCAACCTAAACCATTCTGGGATTCTGTGAAATGATTACAGGAATATTTTCAGGCCCTTCAAGCCACAGGGGAAAAGAAAGAATTGGTCAAGTCTGGCTCACACCTGCCTTTAAAGCAGCTTTCTTTGAAATGAACAGCCTGCCTCAATGCTAAGAAGATTATAAGCAGAGACACCTCTGCCAGAGGAGGAAAGAAGGAATAATAAAGGTGTTCAAAGCTACGACAAGAAGATGGGGAAGGAAAAAAAAAGTGTGAAAAAGCATGCTTTTGGATCTAGCAGGAGGGGTACAAGGAGGATCAAGGCACAGAAAGTGACAGGCAAAGTTGGACAAGGAACAGATTCACAACATCTCTGTGGGGCTGAGCCACCCAGCCAAGAAGCACAAGGACTTTCCCAGGGGACACTGAGCAGGCAGGGAAAGCTTATAGGGAAAGTAGGGCAAGAAGTGATGGATAATTAACAACATCACAGAAAGCTCAGTGGTCCACAAACCTCTCCCTGCCCTGACAAACTTCTCCTTGGCTTTGGACCAGACCTGTGGGAAGCCAAGGGATGTTTCATTGCACCCCACTCCTACAAGCTCAGGGAAGCTGTGATATGGAGAGGGGAAAAGGGGGAATTTCTTCTGGCTCTCCACAACTCTGGGCTCTGCTCCTAGGGAACAAGGGACAGGACAAGAGGAAACAGCCTCCAGTTGTGACAGGGGGAATTCAGATTGGATATTGGGGAAAATGTCTTCATTAAAAGGGTGGTCAGGCATCTGAAGAAGCTGCCCAGGGGAGTGGTAGAGTCACCATCCATGGAAGTATCCAAAAAATATGTGGATGAGGCACTTGGGGACATAGCTGTGGTGATCTTGGCAGTGCTGGGTTAAGGGTTGGACTCTGTGATCTTGGAAGTCCTTTCCAACTGTAATGATTCCCAGATTCTCTGAGGAGATACCTCATGGGGGTGAACAGGGTGCAGATGTCCTGATTCCCCACAGCACAGCAAACCCAGGCTTGCATGGAAAGACGTGGGGGAATGAAACAAGCTCTGATTACAAAGCTTTTCCTCATTACAACAGGAAAAACAAGCAAGAGACCGAGGCTGCCACGGCCCCTTCGTGCCTTCTCCTGGGAAGGGGGTAGGAACAGCCCATGATCAAGTGTTTGTCCCAGAAAATCCTGGCATGTCCTGAGCTGGGAGGGACCCCCAGGATCTCCCAGCCCAGCCCTGGCCCTGCACAGACCCAACAACCCCACCCTGGGCATCCCTGGCAGTGCTGCCCAAACGCTGCTGGAGCTCTGGCAGCCTCGGGGCCGTGCCCATTCCCTGGGGAATCTCTACAGAGTTCACCTACCAGAGGAAAGCTGGAACCCACTTCAGTCCCCCAAGCTTGGCCAGAACATCCCAAGGCCAGCCTCACTGACCCATGGACCCTGTCTGTCCAGTGGAACCTCCACCCTCAGGAAGAAACTACAAAGAAAGGATTTTAGCAGAGAAAACCCCCAACACCCTACCTCAGATAACTCATCCCAAATACAGGGGGTGTGGCATCCTCTCCCATGCTCTGGATGGCACAGCCCAACCTCTCCAGGCAGCACAGGGTCCCTTATGTTTCACCACATCTTTTGCCAGAGCACTGCCTGTGAAAGGCCAGTGCCCCAGGGAAGCAGCACATTTGATGATGAAATGGCAAAATAAGCAACTTTTTGGCTTGTCTCGTGAAATCTCCAGTTCAGGCCGAGCTGGAAGCAAATCTCAGGCCTGGATTCCTACAGATGAAGGACTGTGGCCACGTCACTGTTTATCTTTTCTGCATTTCTAGCTAACCCTTATTTGTCTCCTTAAAAAAACCCTAAAGCCCATGCTCACATGTCGTATCTGATGCATCTGCCAAGGCCAGAGCTGTCATATCCCATCCAGCACACGTCAATGCAGCCTTGTATGGGGAAGCTGAGAAAAGACATGCAGGGAGATCTATTTTTGTACTTTCATTTTAAGGCACCCCCTTGACTCCCTCCTTTCTGACTCACATTCCAGCTCCAGAAGTGAGGAATGCAGCCACAAAGCTGCACCCAGTCAGGAGAGGACATCTGCCAATATTTTCACCCACAGTCTGAGCTCAGGCACAGCAGAAGAAGGGACTCATGCCATCATCTCATGTCAGGTGTTTGCACAAGCAGTTATTTGGGAAAAGATTTTACATTTTCCATTCACGCATTACCTTAATCTGAATTAACCTCCAAGTCTTGAGAGGTTCTGAGAAACAGATGATTTCGAAAAGGAAATCCAGGAATGAAAAAAGAAGAACAAAAATCCCCTAGTTGGATAATTTAAATTAACATCCTATTTCAGTAAGATCAAGATTTGCAGAAAACTGACTGTTCATTAAGAATCACTTGCTCAGCTCTTAAAAGAATCAAACACTTGGGATGATCACAGAAAACCAGCTCAGGTCTAGAGATGAATCACTGGATTAGGAAGGTGCTTTGTGACCCACAGCTTTCTTGGAGCATGAGAGTTTTGCCTAAATGTACAGGGTAACAAGTACACATGTGCTCCAGTTTCTGTGGCTTCTTCAGGTTTTACATCCCAAAGCAGGTGTGGTGCAATGCACTGGATCATGTTTGCTGTGGGAACTGATGTTTGAGGGATCAAACATGATTCTGTTGATTTTCTGTTCAGCCTTACAGCCCTTAAATAACAACCAATACTCTGCTCTTCCCAGATTCCAGGTGCCAGCTGAGCCACACAACCTTCCATGCTCAGACTGCACCATCAAGGTCCTGAGCAGAGTCCTGTCCTGCATCTCTCCTACCGCCTGGGCAGAGCTGAGAGCTCCAGGCAGTTAATTTGCTTATTTAAAAGCTCAGGTAAGCCCAGGGACAGAGCCATGGGGGTGTTTACAAAGGGTTAATTAGCAGCTCCTCTCCCCTCATTCCCCCAGAGTCCATCTCTGAAGGCTCCAGCTCAAGAGTGGCAGCTTGGTGTGTCAGGACCTGGCTGTCACTGAAAACTGGATCCTCGCTGGGACTGCCTGGGTTCCCACTCCCAGCCAGCCCAGCTTAGCTCCCACAGGCACTGGGGGCACAGGGAGGGGATGGCTCCATCCCTGAGAACCTCAGAGCTGGACAACACCAGGGGCTGAACCTGCAGACCTCACTCCTGCTGCAAGCAAACATTAAATGACCCCTAATCATCCTCAACCAAAACATGCTGGAAGTGTCCCAGGCCAGGCTGGACGGGGCTTGGAGCACCCTGGGATGGTGTAAAGTGTCCCTGCCCATGGCAGGAGTGGGGCTGGATGGGCTTTAAGGTCCTTTCCAAACCAAGGCATTGGTTTGGGATTCTGTGCTTTGCTTTCACTTCAGACTGTGTGCCAAGAACTCTTCTGCTTCCCTTTACAGGGGTCAGGGACTGGGAGCTCTGTGTGAGGAGAGCTCTCCTCCCAGCCTGCCTCTGCCAGGGGGGCTCCACAGCCCACTCCCATGGGACAGGAGTGAGCCTGCTCCAGAGAAAACCTCCTCCAGACCCTTGGGAACATGCTCCAGCCAACCACTCCCAAGTACTGCACTTGCCATGAGATCATTCCCAGCACAGATAAAGGCAATCCTTCCTGGGAGCCAACTTAGAACATGAGTTTTAACTTTGAATTTACATTTTTTTTGTGTCTTTCATTTTTTTTTACAGCAGATAAAAGATTGGGGAGAGTGCATTCTGCGGGGAATTTCTGCTTGTGCCCTCCACAGCCTGGTTTCTAATGGTTCACAGCTCCTGTGGAGCCTCAGGAGTTCCAACCTGAGTGATCCAACCACCCATTCCTGGACAGAGGCACCTTAGACACAGAGGGAATCTCAGGCCTAGAGTTTGGCTTTTTTTAGTCTGGACCACGAGCCCTGTGAGGGTCCCACAGGCTCCTCTGCCCTGGACACTGCAGCCCTTCCCAGCTCCTGCCCTCAGCAGGTTCCACGATCTGTAACCTCCTCCTGTGACCTGGTGTTCTCTAAATTAAGATGCTGCTACATCCCCTCCTTCCTTGGCCTACAGCGTGCTAAGAAGGTCACCACAGATCATAGCTTAAAGGGCCACCAGTGCCCCCCTAATCCTGGCCAGACAGAACTGCCAGAGCTGATAAGGACCTGAGCAGGTGATTAGAGCCTGGATTTATCTGTGTTCAGAGCCCTGATGGCTCCTCCACCCTGGGTTTTTCTGACACACTCAGGAAATTTCAGCTATCCCATTTCTGGTGAGCTGCCCAAAGATGCTCCTCTGTGTCCTCTCATTATGGGACACTCCCAGCCCTGTAAAGATGGACTCAGTAACAGCAATTTCCAACACTTTCCCTGCATTCCTGGAATAATGGGCATTTTCATCAGCCCTCCTTGTTCTTCAGTCACTCTCTATGCTCTTCTCCAACTGCCTGAATGACAGATATTTCCCCACTGAAATATTTCCCAAGGAGCAGGGAGCTCAGCAGCTCCTTATGGAATTTACCTTTATTCTGTGTGCCACCAGTAAGTGCAGGGAGAAGTGAAAAATGAAAGAGCAAATAATCAGCTAGCAGTGTTCAGGGGCTCAGGAGTCCTGAGAAAGGGATTGAGCTCACTGGATAAAAGGCAACTCTCTCCACTTACAGCAAATACCTTGTACAAAAAGAAGGGTCCACACTTCAAAACACTACTGAATATGCCAACAGCCAAAACAAAACTTGGAAAAATTTCTGGCAGCATTCTTTGTAAAAATTTCTTCAATGGTAAAAATCCATGTATTTCTTCAATGCTGCCGAATCCCACAATTTCATTGCTGAGTTAAATCCTAGTCCATGGAATTAGGGTACAGTAGCTGTCTTAGTCAATGCAGAAAAGGGTTTTTAGTCAGGTTATTTGTTCAACCTATCCGTGTGCCAGAATATTTTGTGTCAAAATATCCTCACTACTGCCAGAGGCAGGTACACTTAGCTAGAAGAGACAATGCTTATAGACAAATCTCATCGAACCAAATTTCCCTTTCTCCCTCAACTGCCTCATTTTGATTTTAAGTTCAGATGAATCTTTTCCCTGCTGTTATTTGGAGTTTCCTGGATTCGATTTCCAAATAAGATCCTTATTTACTGTGTGTGGTGTCTCTGGGGGTCCATCACACAGCAGCAGAGCTCCTACCTCTGTGATAAGAAGTTTTATCTGATCACATTTGTTTTCTCTCTCTTCTATGTAATAACCAAAGGAAAACTCCAACTGTGATACCAATTAAAACATAAGTTCTGCAAACCCTGCTGAACTGGAAACTGAGAACCTCATCCCTGGAAGTGCCCACAGCCAGGCTAGATGAGGCTTGGAGAATGCTGGGATAGTGGAAGGTGTCCCTGCTTTTATAGCAGGGGGTGGCACTGGATGGTTTTTAAGGCCCCTTCCTTACTCTGTTCATCTGTAATTTCCACTTTCATCCATCTGCCCTTACTGGTGGCACACAGGAAGAGAAAAGTCACTGCTGAAAATACTCTTCTGCACCTTCCTGCCATGAGCTGAGCACAGAATGAGGACACCCTGAAATTCTCACCCTCTGCTGAAGCAAGCTCCAGGTTTTACTCCCCTGAAGTCCTGCTAATCCATTCTTACCACAAGGAAACTCCCAGCAGAGCAGGCAGAGCCCTCCCAGCTCCAGCCCTCCCTGGCCTCATGGCTCAGGAAGCACAGCAAATTTCCAACAGCCACAATCATTCCCAGGCCAGCATTTCCCAAACCTTAGGTCATGCTACCACTCGACCTGATCCCTAAATCCTTTCCCGTTGCTCCGGGTAGCATCTGCTTCACAGACGTGATTTCAGCTCAGCACCCCCTGGCCAAGCTAGGTCTCGGGAATGTTAAAACTTCCAAAATTGTGACCCCTGTACCCTTTCTGGGGATGGGCAGTTCCTCTGTCCTGACCTAAGCACTGACAAGCACAGCTCCAGCAAGGAAATACGACGGGAATGTTTCCTCGCAGCCCAAGTGCCAGAGGCTGCTTTGCTTCTCCTGTCACACACAGCTCCAGAGGTCTGACCAAACTCTGGCTCCCCCCAGCCCCACATCAGCTCTGCATCTTGCGTGTCCAAGCACAGCATTCCCCACAGGCAGCACTTTCATCCCTGCTCTGGAATGTGCACAGCAGTGTCAGGAGCAGAGCTCCCCTCTGGGTCACTCACAAGTCACTCTCGTTTTCACCTCCACCACGACAAACTGCAAACAGAACTTTTAGGACTGATGATTCTTGTGTTGCTCTAAAATACAGACATGGCCAAACACATGTCCAGAACAACCCACAGGGTGTAATCACAGTCAAAGCACTGCAGAATCAGGCTGGGAAAGAGACTTTGAGGTCACTGAGCCCAACACCACCTTTCCAACCAGATCGTAGCACTGAGAGCCACAGCCAGACTTCTTCCCTGAACACCTCCACCACCTGCCCGGGGTTAAAGTGATCCCAACACAATCCCAAACAGCACCAGGGACAGGACAGGTTCTCAGCAAACCCATCAGCCTCTGACTCCCTGAACACTCACACTAGGTCAGGGTGGGGGAAAATCAGCCTCTCCCAACAGGCTCCAAGAGAGGAATCCTCAGACTGACCCCAGAACCAAGGTACCTGCACAGTTAATCTCCTGCCAAGTCGGTGCTGCCCCAAATCTCCCTGCTGTGTGTCCCAGCTGGGAATCACAGGGATGTCTCCCACCACCCCAGAGCACAGACACAGTCACTCACCAGGGCTGCCTGGGCTCTGTCACTCTCCCCGTTCCCAGAGCGGGAGCAGCTCCTCTCTGCGGTTCTTCACCCTGCAGGAACCAGGACATGGAGGGAGGGTAAGCAGATAATCCACGACTTTCTGTGAGGGTGTGCAGTGCTGGGAAGCAAAGCTGCTGCTGTCTGCAAGGATCAGAGCTGGGACTTTCTGAGCTAAGACTCTGAGCTGCTTAGCACAGAGCTGGAAGCAGAGCAGACAGAGGTGGTTGTGTTCCCAGGGCTGGGCACTGGGGAGGTGCTTTGGGCTGGCTCAGGCACCAGAAATCCCACAAGAACTGCTCCATTGGGCTAATGCTGGCAGAGGACAAGGACAGAGGCAGGCAGAAATTTTGGTCACAAATGGCTCAGGGAAAAAACAGAGTTTCTTCAAAGTGAGATATCCCACAGTAAAACTTTTTCATAGTTTTTATTTATTTAATATTTCGAAAATGTGCTTTTGTAACTGAAGATTTTACTTTGGATTAGGTCAGCTTGAAACTACTCCTTGATGAAACTTAAATGTTCTGCTTTTAGTTAGCTCCTCTATGTCCCCTGAGATGCCCCAAATCCTCCTAGAATTTTAAATTAAGGGGCTTTCCCTTCCCTGCTGAGATACCTGGCTGACCTGCCCAGCATGAGAGACGTGCCAGGTAGGGACATAACCAGGATTCAGAAGTGGAAGGTGCAGGGCTTTTTAAGGCATATTTTGGCACCCTCAGCACCCACTGGCAGAAGCTCCTGGTGCAGTGGGGCTGGTCCAGACAGAGTGTCCGGGGATGCTCCTAACAGGGGAGGGTTCAGAGCATGGATGCTCAGCTCCTTGTGCCCCCAAGGATGTTAAATTAGGCCTGCATGAGGTCTAAAATTTGACTGATAACCTGGGGTGGAAGCAGCAAAGAGATGCTGCCACAGAAAAACCTCACGAAGAGCAAAATCAAGGCAGCTGAAAAATGGCCACCTTCCACTGTCCCAGGCTGCTCCAAGCCCTGTCCAGCCTTGGACACTTCCAGGGATCCAGGGACATCCAGAGCTGCTCTGGGCACCCTGGTCCAGGGCCTCCCCACCCTCCTAGGGAAGAATCCCTTCCCAGTCTCTAAATTCACCCTCCTTCAGTTTAAGGCCATTCCCTGCTCTTACACTGAACTCCCCCTTACTGCACGACTCCTGTGGAATTCAGGTAGCAAAAGCAGCTGAGCCCAGCCCTTGCGAGGCTGGAGATGATCCACTGAGTGCCCCATCCCATGATTTCTGTAGAATCACTTCAACCTACAATGCAAAAGTGAAGGAGAATGGAGGCAAGTTCTCTGCCAAAACACAGCATCTTTTGAACAAAGTAACTGCAGTAAAATGTGGTGGTTTATTTCCACTCTGGGCTGCCCAAGCCTTTCCCTTCTCTCCCTGAATGATAACAGGCATAAAAATTAAACAGAAGTTCTCCAAGAGCAAAGGAAATGCACTTGAAGAGCAATAAATCACGGGGCTGGATGGCATTCTGAGGGAGCAGGGGGAGGGGAGAAGGGATGGAACAGTGCAGATCCTGACTAAGATATATCACAGACCCTTAAAAAAATGCAGGACTTCTCCTCGGGGCAGGGACTCCACACGCTGGGCTAAATCTGGATGGAGCAGCAAGGGGAGTGTGCCCAGCACAGCACCAGGGCTGGAATGTGGCGTCCAGGGTCCCACCAGGCTCAGGTCACAGCCAGTGTCACCCTAGCACCACACCTGCACCCCTTCTTCACCTGGGGATGGAGACCCTGACAAAAACACCTTCTCATTTCCCAAAGCCACAATTCCATACCCAGTGCTGACTGCTGAGGGCACAGGACCTGCAAACAGATGGGGTTTTTTGGGTGGATATCCAGAAAGTGCCCTTCCCACTCAAACAAAAGGCCCTGCAAGATGGACACACGGGGCCAGGGCTGCCCCTCTCCCTCCCCAGGGCTGTCCCACTGACACCAGGATCAGTGGGGGACTCCAGGAGAAGGAAAGAGTCAAAGTGAAGCCCAGTGCTGGAGCGGGGTGCAGACATCGAGCAGAAAGCTGTCCCACACGGAATGCTCTGGCATCTGACCTGAGATCCTGACACCAGCACTTCCAGTCACCTGAAACACTCCCAGGGCATCCCACACAAGCCCAGTGTTCTGGAAACACCAGGAATCAGCAATGATTTTCTTCCAGCAAACAAGATCACGTTTAATTTCGCAGGCACCTCCTACTTCATTAAAGAGCTTGCTCTCCAGGGATTTGCTCCTCATCTGGGGCAGGAAATGAAAAGACACAAGATGCCATTTAATTGGGGATAAAGATCCATCTTTGCAGTGCCTCATCATAATGATGTGGCACTTAAAAACAAGTGTGGAGCAGGTGTGAGATGCCACTAGCTCTGGATGTGCATAAAAAGGGTTGACAGCAGCGTGTCTCAGAGACAATCAGGTGGTGCAACTTCAAAACTCCTGCTTCCTCTGCATTCTCTCTTGTTCTCTACCCTCAAACCTCTCTGCAAAATTGACTTCTGAAATGGGTTTAAAGAAATGGCATCTTGGGGAAGCCAATGGGTTTGAAAGGAAGAGAACAGCCTCTAAAATGGCCTCTGAAATGATCCCAGCAATGGTCCCTGAAATTAAGGGGCAGAGCTGGTGCTGGTGTCAAGGATGGAGAGGGGAAAAATCATCAGCACAGCCAAGGTTCAGGTGACCAGAGCTGTCCTGAAATCCAATCTTAACCTCCCCTGACACAGCTCCAGCCATTCCCTGACCAAGTGACATCAAGGTGCTGATGTCTGCCCTGGGAGCTGAGGCAAGTGGGAGAGGGTTTCTGCTTTCCCTCTCTCCATGCTCCAGCACCAGGAGGAGCAATGTTACAAATCACTTTAGTACTGAGGGTTTCAGATGGCCTGCAGGGAGCAGAGTGAAAGAACTGCAAGGAGAGCTTAAGGATGTGTTATGCTCCTTGTTCTAAGGAAAGGGAAACCTGGAGTTCATCTTTTGAGCTGCTGGGGAGTCTCCATGGAATTCAAGGCAGCTCTGTAGGCTCAAGCCTGCCCAAAACAGCTTCCACAGCTGAGGCTTTTCCTTCTGAAAAATCCCCAAATCAGAATCCTCCACGCTGAGAACTTCTTAGCTGTCCATGGGAGTTGGGAGCTTGGATCTGATTGTGCCCCAGCCTCTCCTGGGCATAAAACCAGGCAGTGAGCATGACCCCTGAGCAGTGAGACACTGGGAGACACTGGCTGGAATCCTCGAGAACACAAACCATTTGACTTCATGCCAAAGGCAAAGTGGCTCAGCTGGAAGTGTGAGTGTTCCTCCTGGAAAAGGGATGCCTGAAGCACCATAGAGCAGAGGTCTCTGCCCTTTGTGCTCCTCCAGATGTTATCTGTAACACTCTGGATTTATTTAAAGCTATTTTTCTAACATGTACCTTTTCTACACCTCCTCTCATGGGAAACAAAATAAGGAGGAACCCCATTTAATTGATGCACTTTAAATAACTGCCTGTTTTGTCAAAGCCCTGCTCCTGTATTCTGATGCAAATCCACAGCCTTTCATTGAAAGCAATACCTCAGTTTGGCTTCAGTCTTAACTGATCTTTAAATGTCCTATTTTCTTCCCCATGGATCCATACTCACAGAATCTCGTTGTGGTTTGGTCAGAAGGGACCTTGAAGATCATCTTGTTCCAATTCTGTGCCATGGGAAGGCTGCTCAGATCCTTCAATTATCACTTCTCTGCTCATCCCACCTTGGGCTGGGTTTCTTTAGCCACTGAGCCCATCAGACACTTTTCCTGACTGAGCTTTTGGGCCAGGATGCTGCTCAGGGAGGGTGCTGGCAGCTGGCTCTGCTCCCACCTCTCTCCTGCACTGCAGGAGCTGCTGGCTGGAGCAGGGTGTGCCTTGCATGAGGCAAACAGCAGCACCTTCTGTAACAGAGACAGGAAACTCTAAACCACCAGGCCAGGATGGGAGCAGGAGTAGTTTTCCTGTTTCCCTTCAAGGGTCAGACACAGCTCCCCATCATTCCTAATTTTATATCTTGACATCTCCACCTTCTGCCTGTGAATTCTGTCCTGCTGTCAGAAGGTCACTAGGCCAGTTGGAAAGGCATTTTTCACACCCTGGCTAATCCAGAGGCACCTGGCTGCCTCCTTCCACTGGCAAAATGCTGACAACAAAACTAATTATTGGGCAGCAGGACTGTGGCTGGGTGACAGCACTGGCCTTTACTGTAACGGCCAAAAATTCAAGGGATTCAGGAGCAGCTCCTGGCTCTTCCCCAGACTCCTTTTGTGACCTTGGGCTCCAGCTCCCCACTGAGGCTGATAACACTTCCCAGACGTGGCCATGCAGGTAAATTAATTTATGGTGAGGAAATAATTAATTAGGATGGGCATAAAGGTCCATTTAGAATACAAATGTAACTTGGTGAAGATTTTCACCAGACTTATGCATCAGCTGAATATTCCCAATATTCTCACAATGTCTGGCTTGAGCAGATTGAGTGGAACAGGCTGCCCAGAGCATCTGTGGCTGCCCCTGGATCCTTGGAAATGTCCAAGGCCAGGTTGGACAGCACTTGGAGCTACCTGGGCTAGGGGAAGGTGTCCTTGCCTATGGCAGGGCTGCAATGTGAAGAGCTTTGAGATCTCTTCCAACCCAAACCATTCCCTGACTCTGTGAAAGGCCCAGGGGATGCTCTGCAGCAGGAGGCAGGTCAGGAGGGGTTAACTCCTCCTCACACAGCTGGTGTTGCCATGACACTGGAGAATGCTCCACGGACCACCATTCATTCTGAAATCAAATCAGGGGTGGCAGAGTGCCCTCCCTGTCCCGCAGAGCACAGGCACCCCCTGGAGCCCCCTGCTTTCCCTGCATCCCTCCCCAGCACTGCCCCTGCCTGTGGAACAGTCTCCATACCAGCCTCCAGACAGCCCCACAGCCCCTGGGAAGCTGGGACAATCCCAGCTCAGAAAGGGAATGGAAAACAACTCAACATCCCCAGCCAGATGGTTTTTCCTGTCTGTAAAACACGAAGGGGGGCTCAGTGAGCAGTGTCTGCTGAATACCAGCACACCAGGACACCCCGGAGACACACGGGAAAGGAAAGAGAAGCCCTGAGCAGCCTGTCAGAACTTCAGCAGTGGGGATAATTGGTTTGTACACATTTCACCCACACCCAATTGCCAGCTCAGATTGGTGTTTGATTGCACATGACTCTGGTCCAGCAGAGCTGCTGCTCTTTCCATTCCTGCACACATCACCCAGTCCCTAAATCATTTTTAATAGCTCCTCTCCTCGTGTGCCCTCCCGGCTCATTCCAGCCCCATCAGCACGAGGCAGGCTGCAGATATGGAGGAGCTGACATTCTCTCTTTTGAGTAATTTGCAGTGGATTTCTTGCCCGTTTGATGTAGTCATTTTGTTCTCGGCACTGATGTGACATTAATTATTGTTAAATATTCTTATCTGTTACACACAGTTCTGTTTAGATAAAGGTCAGTGCGTGAACCCCTGACAGTGCTCGTTGCTGCCATGCTCCAAAGCCAATTTGTCATCCTCTCCCTTCAATACCTTCATCTTGGTTTCAGTTCATTTTTCCATTAATTCAGGCACAGTAGAGAGCCATTAAAAAATGCAGAATCTCTCAGCTGTTCAGCTCAGCACTCAGACAAGGAATGATGAGGCTGGAGAGCACCAGTTGCACAGGGAGGGCAGGGAATAATGCCCAGGGAAATCCAGCACCAGCCTCTTTTAAGGAGCTGTATGGCTGCCCCCTAAAAATCCGTGCATAGCTCTGCTTTAATGGTCTGCTAAGCCTTGTGCAGCACATGGTGCCTTCTCCCAGCCTGGTGTGTACTGAGGTTACAGCACAATCCAGAAGCCCTGGCACAGGTGCCCAGAGCAGCTGTGGCTGCCCCTGGATCCCTGGAAGTGTCCAAGGCCAGGTTGGGTGGGGCTTGGAGCAGCCTGGGACAGTGGGAGGTGTAGCAGGGTGGCACTGGGTGGGCTTTAAGGCCCTTTCCAACCCAAGCCATGGTGGGGTTTATGATTCTCTGCCATGCCCACACCATCCTCTCTTGGCAGAGGACAAGAAGGACAAGCTCAGGCTGTCAGCGTTTCCCAGAGCAGAAGCGGCACCCAGCAGTGATCCCTCTCCCCAGAGACCTGAGGAGCAGCTGGGCCTGCTCATGCTGAGTGAAACCTCCACCAGCCTCTGCTCTGCCTTGCTTTTTATCTCAATGACCAAATAATTGCCCTCTGCCACCCTGAGGTGTCGCTTGCCACTGCGTCACCTGCAAGGTGGAGACTGCAAAGCAGGGACAGCCCTGCTGCGACTCACTCCAGCACCCCTGGTCCCTGCACACCTTGGGACCCCTGGAAGAGGCAAAAATGGGTCTCCATGGCCTGGTACGAATAGGGGTGCTGAGAGCTTCCAGCAACACGTGCCCTGGCATGGCTCTCCCTGGGAACAAGTCACACAACCCTGCAGAGACACACGTCAGCAGAGCTCACGCTGCAGGAGCAGGGCTGGAGCTGAGCTGTGCTACTGCCCAGCTGCACCTCCAGCACAGCCATAACCCACAGCCAGGCTGGATCCCACCCAGGGAGCCCTTCCCACACCAAGCTCCAGGCCCAGGGAGTCTGAGAGCCCTCCAGCCAGCCAACTCAGTGACGAGGACCAGGTGAAGATGCTCAGGAGGCTCCAAATCCAGGACTAGGATAATCCAAGGGCTCAGCTGCCTGAATAGGTGGGTTCTGCTGCACAAGCAGAGAAGGATTCCACATGACTGAAGTACCACATCATGAATCGTGCTCGTCCCAGCACCTGGCATATGGAAGAACATTTGAACCTTTATTCAAAGTGACATTTAATTTTGCATTGTGCTAAATCATTCTGTACTTCTAAATAAAAGAGAAGAACTTGTCCCGCACTCGGTGAAACACAAAGAAACAGTGCAATGTGCTGAATGTAATCAAGTGTGAGTTTTTTCCCTTCACTTGGAATCACAGAATCATTAAAGCTGAAAAGGGCCTCTTAGATAATTGAGTCCAACAATGCCCAGCCCAGCACTAACCCATGTCCCTAAGCCCCATACCCACGTTTTTTGAACACTTCCAGGGATGGTGACTCCACCACTGCCCTGGGCAGTGTGTTCCAGGGCTTAACCACTGCTTCTGGGAAGACATCTTCCCTAATCTCCAACCAAAACCTCCCCTTTTCACCTGGGAACAGAGACCAACCTGGCTGCCCCTCCTGTCAGGGAGTTGTGCAGAGCCAGAAGGTCCCCCCTGAGCCTCCTTTTCCCCACATTAAAAAACCACCTTGTTCATCAGAACCATAAATAAACTCCTGGACAAAGGGATACTCCCATCCCAGGTCTGGGCTTGCACCAGAGCCAGTGGGAAGCAGCAGCACTGCCCCCTCCCCTCAGCTAAATTGGGAGCAGGGAAGAGCAAGAGCTGGCTTCACACATTGGGAAAGGCATGAGGCAATGCAGGTCCTCTCCAGCCCCGGGGACAGAGTGTCCTGAGGCTAAAAATACAGGGACAAACCAAAAAGTCAAGGCTAGCTAGAGGCATTAACAGAGCCAATTTATTTCTGTAGCCAGTGAGCATCCAGAGAGCCCGAGCCCCGGCACTTGCTGCCTGTGTGACAGACAGGCTGCTGCAGCTGGAGGAGTGCAGTTTCTACACAGGGCTGTCCCCTGTCCCAGGGCAGCCTCACACCTTGCCTGCCATTATTTTTAGCTGCTGCACAAAGCAGGGTGATGTGCAGGAGCAGAGGGACAAGGCAAAGGAGGGAGAGCATGGCCCTGGTGAAGGCTCTTGCCTTCCCACCACAGGGAATCAGGATCCACATTTATCAAGGTTTGTGAACAAACTTGCCCAGGGTCAGCAGGATCCAAGATGGAAATCTCTCTATCAGCCTTTACCAGGGGAGATGTTGCCCAGCTGGAGCAGGACTGGGCTGCCCTGTGCTGCCCACAGTGCTCCCAGCACAGCTGGACACATCTGCCACAGGTGGGGCCTGGCCCCTCCTCAGCTCAAAGGACCAGAGGCTCATAGAAGGTTTCCACCGCCAAAAGCAGTGGGATGCAACTTCATGGCTGGCAGTGGCAGTCCTAATGGATGCCCCTCGAGCCTGCTCCAAACAGAATCACCACAGAATCCCAGAATGGTTTGGGTCTGGAGGGACATATAAGACAATCTCTTTCCAGCCCCATGCTGTGGCAAGGACACCTTCCCCTATCCCAGCTTACTCCAAGCCCTGTTCAACCTGGTCTGGGACATTTCAGGGATGGGGCAGCCACAGCTCCTCCAGGCAATCTGTTCCATGACTGGAGCTGTCACAGCTCAGCTCCCCTCACCTGGCACAAAAAATCCCCAGTGACACCAGGATGGAGCCACTGGAACACCAAGGGAACACCACCAGGAGCCTCTGGCACTGGCTACATGCCAGGCTGAGCCTCGCACACAGGGCTCTTCAATTTGCCTTCCTTCATTAACCACAATGGATTTACATCCGAACCAGAACTGAAAACAATCAATTATCTGTCTATTTAACCTCACTGCCATGTTAGCATTCCCTCTGTCCCACGTTTGGCTCCCCTCTGATTCCAAATTCTTGCAGGCCTGACAGAAATTTGGCACAGTCTCTACACTGCAGGACAAACTTCCGAGGTAAAGAAAGGATAAAAGCCCAGTTTCTTCTGCAAGAGTGATTTCAGCACTAACTACTGCAAAAATATGAAAACTCCAGACCTGTAAGTGCAGCTGATCCCTCTGCAACTTGCATTCCAGTGCATGGATTAAGGTCTATGTCCTGCTATAAGGAGCCACATCCTTCTGGCAGGAATGCTGCTGGAGCTCTGATTTTCAAGGCTGATGGCAGAGCTACCTCACAGGAAAAAAGCATCCAAGAAGTTTTACTCATCAGCAGATACTGTTGGCTCTAGGTGCTGGTGCAGCCCTGAGAGCCACAGAACAAAGGATCTCCAGCGTGGGAGAATTAATTTTTGGTGCTACTTTGGCCTCTGAGAGCACATCAGATGAGGCAAAGCTGGTCTGAAACTGAAGGGAAGGAGCTACTGCTGCTCTGTCACTGCAGAGCTTTGGCACAAAACCCAGTAAATCCCAGTCCAGCAGCCCCTTGGACCCTCGGCCATTATCCTCAGACCATGGTGCCTCAAAGCTCTGACCACTTCCTCACCCTCATCATCACAGGCACCTCTTGAGAGCCTCCTCCCAAAGGAACCATTGATGCCAACACAGCCACAGGAGACTCCCCATGGCCAGGGGCCCTCCAGGGATGTCCCCACCATCCACATAGCTCCAGCTGGAGAGGGGGATGTTCATTCTGCACTCAGCTGGGACATTTGTTGTACACAAGCAATTCCTTTTCTGTAATGGAATGGGTGGATGTATCATTATGATTAGGCACAGTTGTTACTTCCAGCCCTTAATTAGATTTGTGTAATTAGAAATTCACTGAGTTATTTCACATGGTGGGAAAAATCCTGCCTGGGTGGGGTTACATGAGACAGTGATAGATTCCTCTGGAGCTTCCAGAGCTGACTGATAACCTGGAACAAATGACATCCCCAGGTCTGGGACCTCCACAAGGTGTGCATAATGCTCAACATCAGGCAGATTTTGCATGGCTGAAAGGCAGAAATCAGGCAAAAACCACATGGAAAATACTGTGACAGTTCCTACCAGTATTTTCTTCTCCTGCAGAGGTATTCAAGCAGCACAATCAGAAGGCTGATGCTGCAGGTCCTGGAGCTGCACTGGAGCCCCAGACACCCAGCTGGGACCAGGAATGGGATGTCCCCAAGTCACCACTGCAGTTTGGACACAAGCAATGAGATATTCATGTACAAAACACAGAGAAAGTCACTGGCAGAAATCCTAATGGATCAGAAGGCTTTTGCCAGGCCAGGCAGGCAGATGGGAGAGCTGACCCACATGGCTCAGGTCTGGCCTCACGGCTGCACCAGCTGGGAGCATCAAGATCAAGCTGGTTGCCCTTCTTGGGTTGTTTATCCCAGCAAACACCAGCTGAGAGGTGATCCAGCCAGAGGTGACTCTTACCACAGAGGCAAGAGTCAGGCCAGACAGAAAATCACCTGGGCTAAAAGAGAAACTGCTACACAGAGAAATCAGAGAATGGTTTGGAGTGGAAGGGAATTTAAAGACCATGGCATTCCAGCTCCCCTGCCACGGGCAGGGATTGCACCCACCAGAGCAGCTTGCTCTGAGCCCCATCCAACTTGGCCTGACCAGGTTGCAACCAGATGCTTTTACACTCCAGCGGGGGGGGGACACTGAACCCAAAGCCACTTTAATTCACCCCAAGGTGGAAAAGCATCTTGTGGCACGGTCAGGGGCAGAGTTGGACTCACCCTGTGGCACTGCAGCTTTGAAAAGCTCCCTGGGCATTTCCTCCTGGGACAGCTGCTGGAACAGCACTGCATCAGGCACCTGTAATGGGCTGAGAGCTCTCTGCACCCCACAGGAAAACACCAACAGCACAAAACATTCAGGGAAGCAGCAAGAAAATGCTCTCCTGAGAGACCTGAGCCTGATTTTTGTTTTTCCATTAGGCTATTTTTACAGATGGGGAAATGAAGCAAGAAGCCAGAAATGCCCCCAGCAACAGAGTTATTTACTGGTTAAGTGAACAGCCAGCTCTGCTAGCAGATTGCTACCCGGAGTAGTATCAGCACCTGAAGTAACTCCTCCCACCCAGGCAGGAATGTGCAGCACAGCCCACATGGCCAGGCTGTGCTCAGGGACCAGGTGGCAGCCAAAGGGATGGGTTAGGGGTGGCCAAAGGGCCACTGAAGAGCCTCTGAGAAGGGAACACCTTTACCTGGCTCTGTGACACCTCCACGGGCTCAGATCCAGCTGGGAAAAGTCATGGCAGGGTTTGAAAAAAGCTGGAAGAGAGAGAAAAGAGCAGGTCTAAAAGTGGAGGTACCAGTGCTCCAAAAATCGTGGTTTCTCCTGGAGAGTTTTTTTCCATGAAACTGCTTCTGGCAGGTGGGAAAAGGGGGAGCCAGTTACACAAACAAGTAAGTCAGGAGGATAAGAGCATTTGATTAAGGGGCACTTTGTAGGAGGTCCTTCACAAACATCTGAAGGACTCTAATACATATTTCCAGTCATGTTTGGAACTAATTTAAACAAAATGTTTAATTGAACAACCAGGTGAGAGCCAGATTTATAGTAAAATCTGATTTTCTTCTTCTTTCACAGCTTTCACTTAGGTTAATGGTCTCTGCTGCTCAAATTTCTCCCAGTCTTATTTGCAAGAATAATACTTTTCCCGCTCCTCTTCCAGCTGTGAGGCTCCCAGTGCTCAGGGACTGCAACCATAGCCCTGAGTGACTCTCAGGGACCCTCCAACTTCTCAGGCCAATCACAAACAAGCAGCAAAGCTGGAATTTCAAACATTGCTTGAAGCTGAACAACTCTGAGAGTCTTCACCAAAACCACTTGATGAACAAGCTTGGGAGAAACCTCTTGGCCATGTGCCCAACAGGGCTTGAAGGAAGTACTGGTACGAACCTGTGTGCACATGGCTCAGGTGAGATTCAGCTGCAGTTCCTGGGATATTGCAGCTGGGGTGCCTCAAAGCATCAAATTCCATGAGGGGTCTGGGTATTCCACCTACAAGGACTGGTCCTTGCAAATGTCAATCCCTCTGCAGAATCAGAACCTCTAAGCAACCATGGCTTCTTTTCACAGTGACTTTCTAGGGTGAAAAACCTGGAACAGCTCAAGACAGTGTTTGGGGCAGCCTTGTGCTCATCTCATTGTCAAGTTGGGATGGTCCAGTCCGAGTTAATGTCTGCTGAGAGTGCCAGGATCCCAACCTCTGAGCAAACAGCTTCCCAACATTTTAATTTCACATAGTCTCCAGCACTTTGCCTTTCGTGAAACAGGTTGGATGGAGTCACTCCTCAGCCACGGGCAGCTCTAGGTACAAAGCAATCACTCTGTGATTTGCAAGGTCCCAAAGTCCTTGCCCAGCATCCAGCTGTTTTTACACAACCCAGAGCTGGCTGTGCCCTGGAGAGCAGCAAAGCCCAGCCCTCAAAACACACCAAATTAATTGGGGTCTTGAATTAGTGAGGTCAGAGCCAATTACCTCAATTTGACCCAAATGTTTTAAGCAACATTTTTCTAGTATACTGGAGCTTGTTATTGAGAGGAATTTGTCTTTACAAACAAGCTATGGGTCTGCTGGTAGATAAAATTGGCACTGAGAGACAGAAGAAGCAATGGGAAGGATTGCACTGATTGATGAATGGAAAAGATATTTGCCTTTACAAACAAACTGTAGGTTTGCTAATAAATGAAATAGGATATTGAAAGATGAAGAAAACAATGGGTAAAAACCACAGATTCCATAAGAATTAAAAATGAAACGGGAGGGTTATACATTAGAGGGGAATCTGAGGTATCAGGCGTTCTGGGAAGTCTGTACCTCTCAAGTACCTCAGCCAGTGGGGAAAGAGAGAGGGAAATTGGGATAAAAAGGAGGCTGCGTCCTCTGAAAATTTGAGAGATCCCAGGGGAATACCCCATGGCCTCTCCCTTTATTCGAATAAAGTAAAAGGACTCCTCAGTCTCCTTTTTGGACATAAACCTCTGGTGTTTGTGGATTAATTTTCCTAACATTATCACACAGATTCATCTTGGTGCCCGGTGAAAAATGAGCTGTCAGAGCCTTTGTGACCCTTTAGGATGCATTTTCATCCTTTCTGAGGGTGACAACAGGAGAGAGACCAGGAGGAGAGAGCAGCCTGGTGTTTGCAGCCCAGCACTCAGGAGCTGCTCCAGCCAGGAACAGCCTCTGTGTGTCCACTGCTTGTTGAGGAAAAAAATGTCCAGACACGACCCCCCTCCTGCCAACCCAGCTGCTGGCACAGGGAACCTGCTCAGGACACAAAGTTCAATAACTTTGTGTCATTAGTAACTTATTAAACAATGTTTAATAACTTTGTGCCCAAGCAGGGGCAGCCACCACTGCCCAGGTACCACATTAACTCCAGCAGTGGACCTGCAGCTGACCAAAATTCCCTTTTTGGACACATTTAATCTGCTGAAAGAAAGTCCAGGCTGAACAGGGCTTGGAGCAGCCTGGGACAGAGGAAGGTGTCCCTGCCCATGGATGAGCTTTAAGTCCCTTCCAACTTAAACTAGTCTGGGATTCTGTGAAAGAATTAATCCTGCTCTGTCCCTTTTCACTGAAAGAATGAAAAATGCAGATCAGAGAAAGCCCGAGCCACAGCACCCACATGAGCAGCAACCTCAGCACCTGGGGTTTTACAAAAATGAAAGAATCCTCAACAAAACTTTCCCTTTTCCTGAAAGAAAATGTACAGTTTGAAGGGTTCTCTTCTAATAAAAAATGTGAAAGCAAAAAAAAAAACCAACTCAGTTTGATTTTTTGAACCAGTATTTCAAAGCAACAAAATAACCTTATTTTATATGTCACTTTATTGACATCCCCAGCTACGTGAATGGGACTGCAAACCCCCTCAGTGAAGTGGAAAACACCAAATTCTCCAAATTTGTTTTTATTCTGTGAGCACTACTTTGAATCTGTCAGATGTTCTTGTCAAGATGTCACATACTGAAGCATTTGGAATTTCTTACAGACAAATCCCCAGCTCCAGAAGCTCTCTGCAGGCAGCAGTGGGGGGCTGCTCATCACACCTGGCACCAGCAGCAGCTAGGGAGATGCTCTGTGGGAGATGCCTTCAAAGGAATCCAGGAGAGGCGACTTAAAAGCTTCCCCTCTACATTAGAGGCCATTCAGCCCCAAATTCCTTTTGGGCTGATCATGACTGGGACACCCCAAGCAGGACCATAACAAGTAGGTGTCACAGCCAAAGGGTCATTGAGTGATCTAAGTTGGAAAAGATCCAAAATCATCAGGTTCAACCACTCCCCAGCACTGCCAGGGCCACACTAAACAATGTCCCCAAGTACCACATCCAGATGGATTTTAAATCCTCCAAGGACAGTGACTCCACCATTGCCCTGGGCAGCAGCATCAATGCTTGACAACCCATTCAGGGAAGAAATTTTACCTCATATCCAATCTAAATCTTCCCTGGTACAGCCTGAGGGTGTCTCCTCTTGTCCTGCAACCCCTTCCTCTGGCAACTGGGAGCACAGATAACCCCTAATCC
The DNA here is from genome assembly GCA_013399455.1 of Anthoscopus minutus. Classification (NCBI taxonomy): domain Eukaryota; kingdom Metazoa; phylum Chordata; class Aves; order Passeriformes; family Paridae; genus Anthoscopus; species Anthoscopus minutus. The sequence continues at coordinate 93,677 of VWYI01009588.1, forward strand.
CAGGGCTTGGGGCTTGAGTTTCCCTCTTACAGCTTCCCACATCAAGAGCACCCACCCCATGAAAAGCCATTGGGATGTCACCCCTCTTGTTCCCATCAGCGAGCAGAGAGCTCTGGCAGCGTCCCAGGCCAGGCTGGACAGGGCTTGGAGCAACCTGGGACAGTGGAAGGTGTCCCAGCCCATGGCAGGGGATGGAATGGGATGAGCTGTAAATTCCCTCCAACCCAAACCAGTCCAAGGTACAGCTGTAGGGCTAAGATGGCTTTTTGCCCCCCTGACTAAATACAGACATAAGATAGATCAAAATAAATGCACTCATTGAATAAGCACTTGCTACTGAGAAGTGTTATGGAATCAGCCATGAACCCTTCCTGACTACCTTTGATTGAAATAATGATTTTTTTTTTTAATTCATCTTTTCCTAACATCCCCTTATTATCATAACCAAGTCTAATGAATGCACTTAAAGTCAGAAGTCTCTCAATTTCTTTCCTTTCTGAAGAGGTTCCATTTATTGTTTTTTTTCTGAAGCCCTGGAACAGAGGAACAGCTGAAGTCACAACTCACACAAACAGAATTAGGAACAAAACCCCAGTCTGAGTAGCTGTTCCTCCAGGATTCCCAAACACACAGCCTCAGAGATTAGGGAAATGGAGGGAACTTGTGCACAAAGCTACAAAAATAAAAGTTAAATGTTGTGTTGGGCTAAGAAGAAAGCAAATTCACCAAGGAATAGCTCTTTCTGCCTCCACTAGTTTCAGCAGGCTGTGGTGCTTCCCACAAGCCACTAATGTAGCCTAATTGGGAGGGGAGGGATGGAGCTCAGCAGCTGCTTAACAAACTTTATCATTATTTTTCATGAGGTCTCAATTTTCCCTGCTGCCTTGGATTTGCTTTGCCTCTGCATATTTTGCTGTCCTGTGCTTCATTTTCTTTCCTCTCCTCCTCCTCATCTCTCTGTTTTATCACAAGCCCCAGGGCCAGCTACTGAAAAAGAGCCTTCACAAGCCCCCCGAGGCCCGGCAGCAGCAAATCTCTGGCTGTGCCCTAGTGAAACTCAAGACACATTCCTGCATCCTCACAGCTCCTCCATGGCCAGCGGGAGCTGGCCCAGGGCAGGCTTAGATGGGATTTTAGCAGGGAATTCTGCTCTTGGAGGCCCTGGCACAGGTGCCCAGAGCAGCCGTGATCCCTGCAAGTGCCCACAGCCAGGTTGGACACTGGGGCTTGGAGCAGCCCTGGGACAGTGGGAGGTGTCCCTGCCCATGGCACTGATGGCCTTTAGGGACCATTGCAACCCAAACCATTCCGAGATTCCATGACCATCAGGCCCAAAGGCCCTGCTTTTACCAGCTACAGCCAAGGTTATGGAGGCTTTGTGGTGATGAGGATGAATCCAAGCCTGCTGACAGGCTGGAAACACCAAGTCAGGCTCACATGGTAGAACAGCCTCACAAATTTTTCATTACAGACTTTTTAAAACAGGTGGGCAGAGAATCTGGGGATACACTCCCAGCAAGGATCAGAGAAGCAGGGAATGTCCTGAGCTGGGAGGGACCCCCAGGATCCCCCAGCCCAGCCCTGCCCCTGCACAGACCCAACAACCCCACCCTGGGCATCCCTGGCAGCGCTGCCCAAACGCTCCTGGAGCTCTGGCAGCCTCGGGGCCGTGCCCATTCCCTGGGGAGCCTGGGCAGTGCCAGCTCCTCTGGGGAATCCAGAGATCCAGCCTGACCCTCCCTGGCACAGCTGAAGGATGTAAGGACCAAATCCCACACCCATCCCTGCGCACCTTCCCAGAGGAAGCTGCTATTGATGATCTCCTTACTAAGCTCTAGGAGGTCCCAGGCCCTGCCCAGGTCCCTCCCTGGGGGCGTTCCAGCCTCCCCAGGCCTGAGGACACGGCTCAGGAATTACACACTTCATCTTCTGTCGTCTGCTCCCCCGGAGGAAGCAAGGCTCCAAATTGAATTATCACAAAGAAATCAATTCCAGATCAAACCTCTGTGAAATTATAATTGCTTTAATGATCTGCAGGCTGGAATAGAGAGGGCTCAGAGAAAGCATCATACACTTTCCCTCTTCAGTTCATAAGGCTCCTGTAGGAATCAGCCTTTGTTCACAGGGAACATTAGTGTTTTCTAATTATGTATTAATTTAATCTACTATTAATCTTCAATTATTGTTATTACACAGGAACTTCCCTTTACCCAAATGTGCCGTGTAAGATGCTGAATTCCAAGCAGCTCTGGGGTGAGCTGACAGGCAGCTGCTTAGCCTTTAAAAGGGGGAAAAAACCCCAAACCCTTCAACAACCAATTTTGATGAAGACGTTCCAACCAAACAAAAATATATTTAAAAAAAAGACACAGACAAACCTTTCTGACTCATCTGAAAAGGAGCAGCATTTTACCAGCAGCCTGTTTAGCCTAAAGGCTTAAATCACTTAGGTATGGTGTGTCTGTGGAGATTTTCATTAGAATTGACATTTTGACAACTGCAAAAAAACTCTACAACAACCCTGCTCACAACATGATGGGCAGTTTAAAAATAATTATCAACTCCAGAACAAAGGCAGCCAGGGAAATGAAGTTTCACTAAAGTTTCTACTTCCTAAAGATGGTATTTAGAAAATAATCAACCATCCTTCCCTAATTAACTGAAGATGCAAAAATAGCTCTGGATTTTCAGCATTACGCAGGAGCAGAAGGGTCAGGGCCATGAGCAGAGCTGCCCTGCATGGGCAGCAGAAGTGTCTGAGACTGGGGGGGATTTAATTCTTGGATTTCACATTCCAGAGACTCTGCTCATCAGAAAGCTGCTGGAACTGAGGATGGACCCTCTTCACTATGGAAAACATCCAAGATGCCCAGGGGAAGAGGAAGCTCCTGGAAAACACAGATTATGTCAAACCAAACTAGCTTGGTTTGTGCTGCTTTCCCAGGAATTCTAGGCATGAGGCTTCCGAGGGGGAATGCAGAATGCCTGTGCCTGGACCTGAGGCCTGTCTGCCTTCTTGGCAGAAGATGCTCAGATTTTCCATAAACAGCTAGAATCTCATCCAAGAACTAGTAAACTAGGGAGAGACTCTCCAAAGGCTTCAGTAGGTTTGGAGCAGAGGGACTTACAGACACTTGCAGTACATACAGAACAAGGAATTAGATAATCCTGGAAATAAAGGCTTAGGAAGTGCCTTTGGCTCTGCTGGTCCAACACCAGCAGGGTGAGTCCATTAGAGCAGAGATCATGGAGCACCAGAGTGACAAACAGAGCTCCTGGAGCAGCAGGACTAATCCTGCACAATCCCCTGGGAAGGGCTGACCCACAGCCTGGACATCCCCCAGGCACATCCCCTCTGTGCCACTGCTGAGCTGGGGACAGCCTCCTACAATCCACCGGGGTGACAAAATCCCCCAGGCTGAGGCCAGAGGGAGCACCCCAAGGTCTGTGTCCCATTCCCTGAAATACATGGCCTAAACCACTGCTGGGAAACCTTTGGACAAGTCTGCAGAACACAAAGAATAGGAGAAACCTGATTTTTTTTGCAGGAATAATAAAGTCTAAGGCTATTTCATGAGGCCAGGACGGTTTCTTTTGAGCCATGTGGTCCAGATGCGCTGTCTACCAAAACTCCTACCCTGTCAAAGCCCCATTTATCACAGAGCTCCATTCCTCTGTAGCAAAACAGCTGCAGTGGAACCAGAATTACCCCCAACATGGACCAGAGTATCTGCAAGCCAAGCTCAGCTCATCAGCTGCAAAAGTATCCTGGTACAGAAAAGCTGGACAGGGCATAAAATCTCCCCGAGACAAGGAAACACCTTGTTCTGTGGAACACCCCTGGCATCTCCCAAGAGATGCCACCATAAAGATCAAGAACTTGGCAAGGTGAGGGCAAACTGGATTGGCAGAGAGGTAGAGGTGGTAACTCAGGACAACTTCAAAAATTAGAATCTGAGAGCTCCTTCCAGAACCTAAAGGGGCTCTAGGAGAGCTGAGGTGGGACTTTGGACAAGGGATGGAGGGACAGGACACAGGGAATGGCTCCCAGTGCCAGAGGGCAGGGATAGATGGGATATTGGGAGGGAATTCTCCCCTGTGAGGGTGGGGAGGCCCTGGCACAGGTGCCCAGAGCAGCTGGGGCTGCCCCTGGATCCCTGGCAGTGCCCAAGGCCAGGCTGGACAGGGCTTGGAGCAGCCTGGGACAGTGGGAGCTGTCCCTGCCATGGTAGGGGTGGCACTGGATGGGCTTTAGGGTCCTTCCAGCCCAAATCATCCCAGGATTCTCTCACAGACAGCACACAGTGGAACTGAACTAGAAACAGGGATTTGAGAGTGCCCCTAAAGTGTGAAAAGACTTCACATGGAAGCACAGACACATGCTGGTCCTACAGAGACCACGGCTGAGAATGTATCCCCTGCAACACCCCAAGGCTCCTCAAACTCTAGTTATGATTTTTTTTAATATCTACCATAATCACTTCCCTGGGCTGCCTTTCCAAGTTCATTGCTGCAATAGTGAGTGAGTACACAGGAATTAAAAACACTCACAACACACGAGCCTTAAGGAACCTCAAGTTTTTCATTGGCTTTTGGGGCTGAAATCAGAATATAATTAAAAACAAATAATAAAACTCCCATACCTTCATCAGATGCAAAGGTGCAGCACAGCATTTTAAAGAGAGCATCAGGAACCTGAAATTGCAGCACAAGTCTCTCCAAACTACATGGTCACCAGCCCCCACCACCTTCCAGGGTTTGGTTGTGTTTATTATTGGGTTCTGAGGTCAAGCAACATGAAAATCCTGAGATTTCTGAGGTTTCTCTTCTCCTATGCCTGCTGCTGGCCATCCTGCTGAAATAACTGCAAGAATAGATCTTGCAGAATGAATCTTGAAAACAACATCCCTGGAGGAGGCCAGGCAGCAAAAGGTAGAAAGAAAAGTGCAACACTCAAAAAAATAATACAGAATTTGAAATCATGAGACCACTTGTTCAGAGATATTTATCCTGGGACAGGGAAGGAGAACAAAAATTCACCAAGAATGAAAGATGTATATATGGACAGCAAAAGTTTATTGAAATATAGTTTGCTCAGTGAATACCAGAAATAGGAATGGGGTTTGGTTCAACATTCCAGCTGGCTGTGCCAGATTATTACCTTGAAATAGCTGCAGCTCTACCCAAGGGAAATGTGCAGCAGTGATGAGACAGAGCAGACATGCAGGGCTCCTGCTCAAGTCTCAGAGAATCCCAGAATGAACCAGGATGGAAAAGACCTTTGAGATCATCAAGTCCAACCTATGACCCAACACCTCCTCACCACCCAAACCACAGCACTGACATGTCCAGGCTTTCTGAAACACATCCAGGGACGGTGACTCACACCTGACTCCTGAGTTCCCACCACTCAGTCACCATGAAACCAGCACATTTCTTCCCCAAAAGGGTGACTTCTCCCATCTCCTGAGCCCCTTTCCAAGGGGTAGAGGGTGCCAGCCACCAGCACTGACTGACAGCTCCAGCCTGGGCTGTGGGAGCTCCCCACTGTCCCTGCAACACAGACAAATGTAGAGCTTGGTCAAATTGCTTGGGCTGGCACATTTTCTACCTTCCTTTAAACCAAGTAACTCATGCTAATCTGCAGCCAAATCCCACCATCCCAGAGGCACTGCTGACATCAGTCAGGAAATAATTCCCATTCCAAGGGACAAATCAGATCCTGTTGACAAAATCCAGTGTCACTTTTTTATTTAAGGGAGTCTCAGGCTCTGCTGAACAAGCAGGAGACAACCTTGTTTTGAGCATTATTTCAAGGATGGCCAGATCTGAGCTGTCCCCAGAGGAGCGGGCTGGTTTTGGCAGGGTCATGTTTTATACATGACCCAGCACTGCAGCTTCTGCAGCACACAGCTTTGAAGAGTTATTGTTTATGGATGGGGGATTTTAATAAACTGAAACGAGCAGGGGACGCAGGATTCCCAGCTCCTGTGGCATTCCCAGGTGATTTAAGATCAAAATAATCTGTGTGTGCATGGAGGCAAATCAAAGCACAGCCTTGGTGGCAGCCTGGGGTGGCAGCAGAGGGACAGGCAGCATTCCCCAGCTGGGCACCAGAGGCTCCTACTCCTTTTTAACTCCTCAAGTTAACCTCAGCAGAGTGCCAGAGACCCTGAAGTGCCTCGTGGACTCTGTTCAGGGTGGTTTGCTGCTGAATCAGCAACAGGGATGGACAAGGCTCCATGTGGAAAGGCTCCCTACAGAAAAGCTCTCTGGGCAGGCAGGTGTGGAACCCAGCCCAAAGGCTGCCTCAGGGGCAGCCCCACCTCAATTCCCCACAGCCTCACCCTGCCTTGGACAAGGAGCAGACAGACAGAGAATTACTGCAGAAGGTTAATAAATTCCTCTTAGAAAAGGACTGGAGGCACACAGGGTGGTGGCAGGGTCAGGGACAGGCTTTTGACAATCCCAGGACTACTGTGGTACTTACTGCTCCTCCTGAGTTGCCACAAAAATCATTCCAACAGCTCAGGCAGAGGATTGACTTCATTCCAGATCTAAGAAGGGAGAGAAAAAGCAAGCTGCTTGGGAGAAGCAGCCTGGTTCTGGAAGCAAACCCATCCCAAAATTCCAAGAACGCAGAGCTGCTGCCTCCAGCTGCCACACAAACATCAACATCCCTTCCCAGGCACCACAGGAACAGCTGTGCCCAGTCCCTCACAGGAGAGGCTCTTTGGTTTTCCTGGCAGCCTCGGGGCAGGCTGGTGGCCACCACCCCCAGGGCAAGCACAGCTTGTGTCCACCACAGCACTGGTACCAGTATGGAACTGGCTGCATGTGCTCCTCTGAAGCACTGGAACCAGAGAAGGGCCCAGGAGACACTCACCAGAGCCAAGGAAAGATGTCTCCAAAGTGTCTGTGCTTTCCAAGCACCTGAGCTTTGCTGTGTTTGGCAACTGAGACCTTCAAGGTCTTTGCCAGGAGAAAGCCAGCCCAAACAGCTGAAGAGCCAGTCCTTCACAAGGCCACTTTTCCATGGATAGAAGTCCTGGTGAATACAAAATCCTCCTTACCTCTAAGGAGGAAAACCTCCTCAAAGCACTAAACTCAGCCTTAGCACATATTCTCCCACCTGAGTTTACATCAAATTAGCAAAGGCCTTGATGAGCTGCTGGGAGGCTCAGCCAGGCTCCCTTCCCTTGAGCCACAAACTTTCCCCAAACCTTTCTCAGAAAGACTTTCTGCCATAAAAATGTTTGAGATTCATTGTTTAGGCCAAAGCAGTCATTTCACTTTTGCATAGCACAGGATCCTTCCTTCCTTCCCTTTTTAAATCTCTAAAAATAAGGAGTTTACACCCTGCTTTTAAAATCAAGTCAGGAGAAAACTGCTAAATACTTGAATACCTCTGTTTGCTTCATAACCAGAGCAGCTGAGAGATCCCCAAAAACTGAGGGGACTCTACCTGTGAGCTCACCAGAACCCAGAGCACTGAAAATTCACCCTCTGCTCTGCTCTTTGCCTCCACTTTAAATCTCCATAGTCCCCAAGCCATCTCCAGCCCAAAACAAGCCATGATTTCCTGGTGGGACTCCTGACTCACCAGCACATTTTCCTCCTAAAGGTCAAAACAAATGTGTTGTGGCAATAGGGATTTCATTAGTTCCCTCTTAGTTTCAGTTCATCAGCAGGAGTTTAAGAGATTGGTTGCACTCTGGAGCTTCTCTAACAAGGCATTCTTCATCTTATTTAAGAAGAAGGGAAGGAGCAGCCATGGGAAATGTGTCTCTTCCCTGGATGTGTGGCTGAACACAGCAGCAGAGCAATTAGCAATGTGCACTCTGCAGCAGAGAGAGCTGCACTGGGATGTCCTCACACTCATTTACACACCGGGAATCAGGATCACAGCTGGAATTCTTGTTGAGAATTTTCAATTATTCCAATTTCCCTTCAAGTGTTTCAACATTGCTCATTTCCATGAAACTTTGTGTGACTCTATAAATCCACTTCCTCACACTGGAAGCCTATTCCAACCCAAGAGCAATGCTCCCAGATCCAGGGATCAGTCACAGCCAGATCACTGCTCCACCTACCACCATTTACTGCTCCAGTCACCAGGACCTGCTCATTGCCACTGTCCCAAGCTCCTGGGTGCTCATCCAGCTGCTTCAGGACACAACTTCCCTTCCCATTTGGAGTCTCCTGGAAAGCTGTTAGCTCCTGGAAACAATCCTTCCTTTGCTGAATCCTTCCTTTGCTGCAGATGTTGCCCATTTTCAGAGAAGGAGGTGGCAGGTGAAACCCTTCTTTCAGTTCAAACGTTTCTTGGCGAGACTTGTGGAGCAGGCAGAACAATCTGAACACTGGAAACATCTTCCAGCCTGCACTGGGTTGCATGAGGACATCCACATATCCATCTTCATCTGCTCTGATCCCCCTCTGCCACTGCCCCAGTTGTGGCCACTTCCAAGGCCATCTCAGCTAAGGAAAAGTAATGTGGGCAGCAAAGCCAGTTCCCTCTTCAGATTTAAATGATCCCTAGGCTCTCTGTTTATCTGTTTTTAATGGATGTTCAGGGACTTGTTTTCAAGTTCTTCCTCCAAAAAAGCCCCTTCTATGAGAAAGTTCCTACACTGCCCACGGAACCTCAGGACGGAGGACAGAAGAAACTCCCAACATGTACAAAGCCTGGTTCAGGTCTCCTGTTTCACAGGCTAGAATGAGACTGAGGATATCAGAGGACTCTGAAAAGTGGCAGATCAGCAGGAACAGTGTCCTTGACCCCTGTTACTTTCACCCCAGTGGAGCATCTCCCACAAGACCAAACACACCTGGATCCGAGGCTGTGTCCATGAGCAGAGGGAGACTCTCAACTGCTCTAAAAGGTGTTAGATCAGGTCCCCCAACGTGCTCCTGGGCATGACAGGTTGCATGTTTCCAACTCATTTTCTCCTCTATCACTGCCACAGTCAGAAGAGGTCAAGGAATCCAGACCAGGATTGGCTGGGGGGTAGGAAAGGGGAGGGAGAGGCGTTTGCAGGTGAAGAAATCCAGCAAGAGAAACACGGGCTGCAGAGATTAGGGAACAGGCTTTTTAGTGCAGCAAGAGGCAGCTGCTGGAAGCAGAGCAGGGAAGCATTTAGCATTTCCATCTGCAAGGCTAATCTGCTATGACACTGAACCAAGCCTGGATACGCAGCTCTGATAAACCTTTCATCAATAAAGCTCGTTGTCTCAAACCTGGAGCACACCAGGATGGCAACACACTTCACCTGCACACACAGCCCCTGTGGGGTCTTCCCCACGGACATTTCTTATGGAGGCAGCATGTGAATTTTGTGATCCTCCCTCACTGGCTGCAGCGAGGAAATGCTGTCAAGTTTAGTCTTCGTAAAGAAGCAACTACACATCTGACCTACATAGAGTGCACAGATGTGAGTAGCCTCACACAGCACGCCACAGATTATTTTTTTTTAATGCAGAAAAAAATTAAGCACCACCTGCTTTGCCTGGGAATGCGCAGGAACAAAAGGCAGCTGTGCACAGGAGGGCTGCACTGGGATTCAGATGGGAACTTGGGAGCAGCATCTTTTTTTGTTTAAATACATGTCCCAGGATTGCCCATCCCTGAAAGTGTTCAAGGCCAGGTCAGACCAGGATTGGAGCAAGCTGGAGTAGTGGAAGGTGTCCCTGCCATGGCAGGGGGTAGAATGGGATGATCATTAAGGTCCCTCCAACCCAAACCATTGCAGGATTCTATGACTTTTCAAGACTGGGACACAGCTTTTGTTCCCAAGACCAACACCCCTGTAACCTTGGGCAGGAGTGTGAAGGATTGACACACATTCCCCAGGGTTCCTCACAGGAGGATTTATGGCACCAGCACAGGGACAGAGCCCTGGGGCTGCTGAATCAGGGAACAACCACAGCACTGCCAGCACTGCTGCAAAACCTCCTCACCTGAAATAAGCTGCACACTCCTGCAGCACCCAGGCGACCTGACAAAGTCCAAGCCCATTAGGACAGGTTGGGGTCGAGCTCTTCTCTCAGGGACCAAGCAACAGGATGAAATAGTCTGAAGCTGTGCCAGGGGAAGTTTAGATTGGATATCAGGGAAAATCTCTTCACTAAAAGAAAGGTCAGGCATCGGGGCAGGCTGCCCAGGGAAGTGGCACAGTCACTGCTAATGTTTAAAAACCACATGGATGTGGCACTTGGGGACGTGGGTTAGGGACAAACGTGGTGCTGGGTTAACAGTTACACTCGATGATCTTAGAGGTCTGATTCTGTAATTTCAGGTGTCTGTTACCTCCCAGAGTTTAACCCTGAGATAGAAAAGGTAGGAAAATCAGTTGATGCAGCAACAGGAAACAGGGGCTGTGGGCAGATTTGCCAAGGAGGGCGCCCAGAGCAGAGCCAGCTCCTCAAGCCAACACTAAGCCTGGCAAAAACGGCTGCTATGCAGCTGCACCAAGCAAAATCCCATGTGCCAGGCATTCCCTGGAGTCCAGTCCCTCTGAGAACGTCAGCTGTGACAGGGCAAAGCCCAGGAATGGGGTGGGAATGGCTGGGAGCAGCAGCACCTCGCTGGGGCTGGACCAGGGATCTGCAGGGTCTGGGGAGGTCAGAGCAGCCCAGCAAAACTCACATGGCAAGGCTTTGTTCCCAGCTCTGCTGCTGCCCAAGGTCAGGCCAAGCCACATGCACTCCTACCTGTTATATATTTAGAGCATCAACGCCAGAGCCACGACTGCACCTCAGGCCCAGAGCTGCAGACACCACCCTGCTGCAAGGGCAAATGTCAGCACTGGCTAGCTAATCCTACAGATTGCTCAGATTTAGGTAAATTGTTTCTTCAGGGTGAGAGCAAAAAGCAAGTCCAGAGGGTGGGAAGCCTTATTGATACTCCCTGGTTGCCTTTATTCTCACTAGGTAACTTTGAGCAAGCAAAGTTTGAGGGATGAACAAGAATTCAAGGAAGTGATCACAGCAAGCCTGCCAGAGTTCAGGGGATACTTGGACAATGCTCTCAGGCACAGGGAGGGACAGCTGGAGCATCCAGGAGTTGGACTTGATCCTTGTGGGCCCCTTCCAGCTCAGAGTATTTTGTATTCCTAATAAAATAAATGAATTGGTTTCCATCAATTCTACCAGCTGGCCTATCTGCCAGAGATTCCTCTTGCTCAGGACTGTGAGCCTCAGAGTAAAATAAGAAGCTGACAAGCTTAAAGTTAAGAGAAAACAAAAAAATAAAATCCAAATTTTACCTTGATTTAACCTGGAAATTCATAAAGCAGCCACTGGCAGCACAAGTCCTGGCTCCCTGCACCTCAGCAGCATCAGCCTGTTTGGTACTAAAAGGGAAAACAATCCCAACATGGGCTGAGGGCATCTACTTCCAAAGGCAGCACCTCCCAAAAACATTTTCTTTTAACAAAAACTCAGTGGATCTAAAGGCTGTTTGCCATCACTGCACAAAGCTTTCCCTCTCACATCATTGTCACATCACTGTAGGTTGTGGAGATGCTCAGGAATGCTCCCCTCCTGTTACAATCCAGGAAAGAATTTAAAATTCACGGTATTTGTAAGATTTGCTGGGCTGCTTTGCCCAACTGCATTTTGCCCTGGGATATGGCACCTACCCAGCCTGAGCAGCCTGTTAAAGTGGTTCATCCTCTTTTAGGGCACTTGGAGAGAAAAGGCTTTGTGTAAACATGCTATATTTACTCCTCAACGTGCTGAAGTTCAGCAACCCAGCTGTGCAGACTTGGGACAAGCCAAAAATGACTCACATCACTGAGTGGGTAAAAGTCTCTGACTCGCTGAGCCAGAATCCCCTGCACCAATGCCTCATAACAAACTATTAAATATAGATGTTTATGCTACATATAAGGCTAAAATCTATTAATGAGGTCACACTGTTTTTCCCCCTCTTGCAAACAAGGAGTTGAAAAGTCAGAGAGCATCAGCGTACAGAAGGGGATGGGGATGTGGAATCTGCAAATTGAACTGCAGAAGGAGATTGGAATGAGATCAGTTTTAAGGTCCCTTCTAACCCAAGCCAGTCTGTGACTCTATGACAGGAAAAATAATAATAATAAAAGCAATGAATGCAGACACCAGCCTGGATCACAAACCCACACAGAGCGCAGGCTGCTGCATGCCCCTTCACCGAGCCAAACTGCTCAGCCCAAGGATGGGCTGCTCAGCCCCAGGACCTCCTCTCACTGCTATTTTGGGATATGCACCAGGAATAAGGGTGATTGTACATCTAAAATAACCTGCTCCCTTCTAGCTTTGCTTGGGAGAGAGGTTGGTGTGACCTGTTACCAATATAGTGTAAACAACATCACCACAAAAAACTGTCTGCATAAAGGAGCATCAGAAACCTGCTCCAAATGATTGATTAAACCTTCCTGCCTGCTCAGCTGTACCTCTGGGCTTTTCCATGCTAAATTAACCACCTCTGCTGTCTGCTGCCTACTTGACACAGAATAAATGTTCTGCTGTTAGCAACTACCTTTTTCCTCCAGATCTCAGTGCTCAAATGGCAGAGGAAGAGATCCAAAGTTTCTTTTCCTAACTTCCCTGCCAGCAGCTGCCAGTGCCAGGCATATCACCTCTGCATCCCACTGTATGAAGAGTATCACCCCATGAAACCCCTCAGCCCTTCCCTAGGGAGCAGCAAGAAGATCCCACTGCTGCAATAAGGGGAGAAAAGGTAATTTTTAAACAGGATCCTGCTCCCCAAATGGAAATCTGGTCGATCCTGCCTCAAAATTAAGTTGCACTTTGGCTTTTATCTTTCCTGGAATCCCTGCTGCTTTGCAGACTGGGATGGAAGATGAATCCAAGAGAACTGGGCAAAAACACTGGAGCAGCTGATTTATACTTAGGCTGAAAGAGCTTTAATTCTCCCAGCCCATACACACAGCCCGTTCATTTGGGGGAAAAAAGGTAATTTAAAATCTTTCCTAATGTCTGCTGGCAGAAGAAAGATGAAGGACTGTAAGAGATGATCAATGTTTAAGCCCATCTTCAAAGCGATTTGGGGAGCTGCTGAAGATAAACAAGCAATTGGGACTCAGAAGCCAGGCTAAAAACTGACAGAGAAATTGCTTTTTTCCAGGGCAAACAGAAGGCAAGGAATGGCTCGGGTCAGAAAGGCTGCGCTTGCTCCCTCGTAATACCACCAGGATGAGAGACCAAATTTAATTTCTTCCTCACAACAACTTTAATTAAATCATTTAAGCCCTCTCTGCCTCTCTCCTGCCACGAGGTGTGGCTGTGCTCACGAGGAGGTATCAGCAAACTCAGCCTTATTCCCGTGGCCTCCTTGGAAATGCTGTTTATGCCGCAGTCAAATGGCCGGGCAGCCCAGCTGCAGGGCAGCACTCGCTCCTCTGTCCTGAGGTGACTTTATGATTCCTGTATCCCCAGTTGTGTGTCCTGTTTATGTTACATATTAAGTTGCATGTTAAGCACCTTTCAGGCTGGTTCTGAGAGCAAAGAGGGGAAGAAGAAGCTGCAGTTTGTTTGCAGACACAGCTCTCACTGCCCCACAGCTCTCTGCGGCCTGTGCTGTCTGCAGCATGGACAGACAGCTGGACAGAGCTCTCCTTTGCTTTTAGTTAGTTTTTAACTAGCTGGGGCAGGGAAGTTCCCTGGACTGTGGTTTCCTTTTTTCTTGGATTTGTTCAAACCTGCTCTGGACTGAAAACCCAGAACACCCCAGGAGCTCACGCCTGTGGCCCACCGAGGCCTGGGCCTCGGCACTCTCCGGCGCCTGAGAGACTGAGCGAGCCCAGCTGCACCTCACAACAAGAACTCTCCTAAATTTGCCATCTCTTTGAACAGGAGAGGTTTCATTGTTTAATTTTATTCCATTTTTATGCTTGTGGGTATTTTGCTTGTTAAATAAACAGTTTTTTCCACTTTCCTTCAAGGAAATAGTTTTTTTCCCAAATCAGTTTAGGGGAGGGGCAGCTTGAATCTGTTTTTTCCTGGAGGGACCCCATTTTGGAGGTTTCCTCCCAAATCTGTCCTAAACCAGGACACTCCTCACAGCCAGGAGAGCACAGATCCCACCTCTGATGGGCAGCGGTGGCAGCAGCCATTCCCCCAGTGCTGGAGCTGCTCCACAGCATCACCTGCACAGCTTTCCTGCCTGGGGAACTTCCCAGGGGTGTTTCTCCTCACCTGTGCTCTGAGGGTGCTCAGGTGCCACCAGAGGTACAGCATGGACACTGGCTACAGGGTGTGAGCTGCACCAAGGATTTTTCATCTTAAACTGAAATTTCAGACCCAGGTTTGGACAAGGAGTGAAGGGACAGGACAAGGGGCAAGGGCTTCCCACTGCCAGAGGGAAGGGATAGATGGGATATTGGGAGGAAATTCTTCCCTTGGAGGGTGGCAAAGCCCTGGCACAGGTTGGCCAGAACAGCTGTGGTTGCCCCTGGATCCCTGCAAGTGCCCAAGGCCAGGATGGACAGGGCTTGGAGCAGCTTGGGACAGTGGAAGGCGTCTCTGCCCATGGCAGAGGGTGGCACTGGATGGGTGTTAAGGTCCCTTCCTGAGATTCTCTCAGAGCCATCACAGAGACAGGCAGGGTTTTATGAATTTGTTGAAATGTGCGAACATAAAGAGCTGCACTGTTTGGAGCAGAAGTTAAAAATTATAAATAAAAAAATTAAGTTTGAGTTACTAGAAGAGCTCAAGAGGATTTCTGCAGTGCTTACAGCTTCTACCAGCTCCAGAAGGAGCTTTGGGAGCTGTGAGAGTGCCAAGCATTGCAGATTGCTGCAGCACCAACAAAAGTACCTGTTTTACAGCAGACACAGCTCCAGGGACAGGAACCAGGAGCTGTTGAACCACCAAGCCCCTCCAATGCTGCCCCTGCAGGAACACAGCTCAGTCCAGGCAGCACCATCAGCTCTGCCAGGTCTGTCCCACAGCAACCACTGAGATTTTTCTAGATTCTAAAAAAAAAACCAAAACAAAACAAACTATGTTCCAGACCCACCACCTGCAGCCTTCTACACAGGGGCCACAACCCACATCAGCAGAGCCACCTAGAACTCCTGGCAAGTGGAGGATGTCCCTGAAGGCCAGGTGAAAGGCAGCTGTGAGCACCGATGGCACTGACACAGTGTCACACCAGCCACAGCAACAGCTGCCCTGCACAGAACTGGCAGAGCCTGTGCTCCCCTTGTCCTTCCAAAGGAACTTTTTTCTCACAAATGCTCCCAGGACAGTTTTCCAAAAGAAGAGTTTGCTAAAGACAGTAGGGCAACACAAGATTTAGACTAATAAAAACATCAAGAGCTTTGGTGGGGGAGACCTGCAATCACCTTCTGTGTCCACCCTGTGGCCTTTGCCAGCCTATCCTGAACTCAGGAATTCACACATTAAAATGAACAGTGGTTCAACTACAAGTGCCCACTGCCACCTTTTCCTCAACATTTCCTCTCAAACTTCCTCCTGTTTAAGCGCCAGCAGGGGAGCCCCAGGGGAAGGATGTTGTCCCTCCAGGGAAGGTGGGACAGAGCAGGAGCCACTGGGAACCTGACTCAGCAGGAGATGGAGCAGCACTGTCTCAGTTATTACTCCAGCTCACACATCTAACCTGGCCATTCTAATTCTGCCTGCAGTATCAACCAGAAAATGAGTTCACCTTCATTCCCAGTGAGGCTGTATTTGTTGAAATGTAATCTGCTTGCAAAAGCATCAGATAAGGCCCTGGCACTTCTCAGCTCCTTTTGTTTGGTACCATCCCCACAAGGAGGTGATGCTGCAGATTCCACCTGGGAGTCACTGAATTCATACAGACATAGCCCAGAGGTGCCCAACCATCTACCTTACTCTTGGTAGAAATAAACCCTAGCAACCTTGCATTGTGTTTTCTATTTAAAAACCAGATCTTTTGGAACAAATTAAAAAAAAAAAACAACAAACCCACACCAAAAACAGTTGTGCAACACCACTGGCTAAGTCTGTGGATGTTCAGTAAAGGAAATACCCTGCCGCAAGTACCAGGGATGCTCCTGGAACAGAGCTCGGCATCCTGCCGGGCACATTCTGCCAGGCAGCTCTGACAACAAAGGGGAAGGAAAAGCCAAGAAATCAACTGGGGCCCTCCCTTGCAAAGGCAAGGCCAAGTTTTGCCTCATATCACCAGCACCACTTGCTCTACACAGCCACAACACATTCTCAAGCCTTGCTGTAAAAAAAAAACCAAAAAAAACCAGGATTATGAGATGCCAGGGTGAGAACTGCAGGACTCAGCTGCTCCAGAAGCTGCAGCTCAGAAGTGGCCCTGGACAGGTCAATCCAGTCCCACATCTCTTTGTGCTGGGCAGCCCAGGAGCCCTCAGTGAGCAGGACAAACAGCATTGTTTGGGCGTCACACAAGAGCCAATAGGACGATTCAGGCTGCCCTTACAGCCCTTCTCTGGCTATCCAGAGAGCCAGGGCTGAGGAATCAGCTGCTCCCAGGGATAGGAGAGCTCCAGGGACACCTCCTGCCCAGGTGAGACAGCCATGGCACTGCTCCTGCAGCCAGAGCTGCTTCCAGACAGATTTTCAGACAAAAGCTACTCTTGTTTTATTTAAGAACAAGAAGTCATTACAATACTCGCAGGATTTCACCTTTCTCTAACAAGGAGCATCTCGCTGGGAGCTCACAGCACTCCAGATTGCAGGCAGCAGACTTTTCCACATCCACGCTCCAGCATCATCTGTTACACCCTGCACAATATTCCCTCAGCTCAGACTCTGCAGGAGCAGCTCCTCTTATTTGCCCACAGCCTGGCAACAGCAGGATACTCTTTCTGATTGTTTTAGGCAGCAAGTAGCATTAAAAACAAGTAACATGAGAAACCCCAAGAAAAGCTTTGGATTCACTCTGTGCATGCAGGCTGGTCTCTGTGAAAGGAAACAGCCTTTGTGCTCATAGTTCGAAGCCTTGGCTTTGGTATTTCCAACATCTCAAATACTAAACTAGATGCTGACAGATGTTAGTCCTGCAGAACACCCATCTAAGTCAATCCCTGCCCGGTATCACCTCAATTCTGCCTTTTATAATGCACCTACAATTCATTTTCTATTGAAGATGGAGCTGGCAGACACCTGACCCTCTCATTAAATATATACTTTCAGGTGAGACCCCCTGGGCACTATTACTGACTGGAATTAAACAGGTACAACAGGACTGGTGGCAAAAATAAAAATAGCCTCAGCTCTCGGCATGCTGGGGAAGGCAGCGGCCTTTTGTGTACAGCAGCAAAATCATCTTAATCACAAATGACAACTTCTGAAAGCCTTTATTTTGGATTCATCCTTGGCATTTTTCTAGGCCAGCTTGAAAACAAAAGCTTTGTCTTCTTAAAATGCAATTGCCTGAGGCACCTCTAAAAAAAGTGACATAACTCAGGTTTGAAAAATGCCTCCTGGGTTTCAGATCCTCCTAAGAGCCTCTTTACTATTCAGCTTGATTCAGATTACCCAGATCAGTATGAACTCTGCAGATTTAGCCCCAGCTACCAGTACAGGTATAAAATGCACACATTTAGGATTATTTTTTTAAACTATATTATTAAAGCTCTACAGTGATAAAAAAAGAACTTGTTATTGATCTGAATGTTTGCTCCCTCTTTTCTCCAGCAGGTTTATACAGACTCTGACGACAGTTTATTCTGAATTTTTTCCCCAGCCTGTTTTTCTGCTGGGTATTTTCAACCTTTCCATCACAAACCTCAAGCTGTGAAAAGAATGAGCAACTTGTTTTGGAATCACAATTTAAGCCTAAAATTTGATTCTTGTCTCTTCCCCTCTGCACAAACCTTTTTTATTTCAGTGATTTTATGAGCAGTGACTTCGTGCTTCTGCAAATCCAGGAGCAGAGCCCTGTGCCGGCAACTTGGTGGGAGGGGGCAAGGAAGGAAAAGACAGACTCAGCTACTTCCAGTACCTCTAATTAACACCTTCAATAAATCCACAGTACCTTTAGCAAATCACAGATTTTTACAAAGCATTCGAATCAAAAGCTGCTTTGTTGCTTTTATTGAATGATTTGGGACAAGGAGAGCTGTAAGCTGTCTTGGTGATGGGAACACGTTAGAGTCTTTTTCTGAATGATCAAGTCCCGCCACTTACTCCACATAAACTGTTCTCTGTCAAGAGCTTTAATCCTCTCTTTTCAATCCCTAAATAAAACATCCTCCCCAAACTCACTGCCTATTATCAGCCATTTCTAAAGAAAGTGATTCTTAAGAGACACATCTCTTTCTGCTTTGCCGTTCCCCTGAAATCCATCTCCAATATCAGCCTGACAGAAGTAAAACAGCAGCAATCCTCCCCGGCTCAGAGAGCTGGGGGAGAGTCTGAGCACCCACCCCTCTCGAAGGAAGCTTTCACACGCGGCCGAAAACAAGTCACAAAAAGGCTTCCAGGAACAATAAACCTTGTGACAAGCTGTCACCGAGAGCAGGCAGCCCACGAAGGTGCTACAGGGTCACATATCCGAGGTTCTGCTCGTGGCACAGCTCCTCAGCTCCCTGACAACAGCAGTCCTTCCCTTTCCACCCATCCGTGCAGGCTCCTCGTCCCGGAGCTCACTTGGAAGCCAGGCTCCTTCCCTGTCCTTTGGAATAATGCAAAGAGCCCAAATCCCAACAAAAACAGAATAAAGGACAGGGCAGAATGAAAGGGAAAGCACCACCTCCCACTTAACTGCAAAAGGGAGACCAAGAGTGGAAGTACCTGTGGAAGAGCTCAGCCCTCTGCCCGCAGCAGGGACAGTCCGACACAGCCCAGCTCTCTTTGGCTTATGACACAGACGAGGAAAACAGATTCAGCCAGGGCGCTGAGGTCCAGGGCAAATGCCAAAGGCTTGTGCTGCCCCTGTCAGCTCGGGAAGGGCCGGCAGCCAGCGTGGCCACCCCGCTCCCCGCCTGCCCGGCCAGCGCGGGCACCGGCCATCGGTCACCGCACGGCATTTACTGCTGAGGGAAAGACAACAATTTCCTCAACATGAAATACGAGGGTCTTTTCTTCCGGCCTTTAAAATCAGCTCGAGCCAGCCGTGATGCCACTGACTTCAGTCTCATCAAAAGCCTGAGCAGCCGCTGAGTGTGGGAAGGCCCCGGAGACACAATCAGCACGGGCTAGTTCCCAGGCCTTCCCTATGCCAAAACCATGGGAGAATTATTCTCAGAAGTGGTGGAGTCACCATCCCTGGAGGGATTTAAAAGAGATGTAGAGGTGGCTTGGGGACATGGTTTAGTGGTGGGCTTGGCAGTGTTGGGTTAATGGCTGCACTCGATCTTAGAGGGCTGTTCCAACCTAAGTGATTCTGGGATTCTGTGCTGGAGCACTGCAGCAAGCACAGCTGCGAGGGGTCGTTCCTGCAGGTGGGCTCTTGCTCTTCAGGAGCAAGTCAGCAAAATACATCCCCTCTGCTGTCCACACGGGCAGCTCAGCCGCCTGGGCTGTCTAAAGAGAAAATCAGCCGCCGGACACCCTTCCAAAGGCACGGCCACATCTGACTGTTTCACACTCATCAAAGCTGCTCTGGAGTAAGACCCGGAGTTTCACACCTCACCTCAAATCGATGGAATCACTACGGTTAGAAAAAAAATCAAGTTCCAGCCTCTGACCAAGTCCTCGCACACCCACTAAACCGTACGGCCGAGTGCCACATTTACTCATTTTTAACATTCCTAAGGATGGTGACTTCATCACCTCCCTGGGGAGCCTGTTCCCAAATACAACTCCCGACAGAAATCAGCAGCCCCAACATAATCGCGACAGAGAAGCTCCGGCGGCTCCGGCACCGCGCGCTGGAGCCCGAGGGGCTCTGCACGGACCCGCGGGGAGCGGCGCGGCTCAGCGCCGCTCGGGTTCATTATTCCGCCTGTTTTCTCGCAACGAAGCCGCTCCTGGCCACACGAGGCCCCTCTGGCAGAGCAACCGAGAACCTCCGGTTTGCAGGAGGCACAAAGTACCCCGCGATTGTGCGGCCACACCGCGGACAGCCCTCCCGAGCGTCCGGGACCCGCGGAGGGTTCAGCCCCGGAACCATCGCCAGCCCCGGCGGAGGCGGACCCACCCGGCAGCTGCTTCCAGGCGCGGCATTTCCCCATCCCGCGGGCTTCTCTGCTT
Organism: Anthoscopus minutus; assembly: GCA_013399455.1. Taxonomy (NCBI): domain Eukaryota; kingdom Metazoa; phylum Chordata; class Aves; order Passeriformes; family Paridae; genus Anthoscopus; species Anthoscopus minutus. Next base: position 113,837 of record VWYI01009588.1, read on the forward strand.
CCCGTTAAACGTGGAAAGCGTGCATCAGGGGCGGAAAAACCTAAGCACATACGGTGGGAAAAGCGAAGATTGACACGAAAAAAAATAACGATAAAGCGGCACTAAGTCACTAGCAGGGGGACACGCGCTGCCAGCACAAACCGCACGCTCCGGGAACGCCTCGCAGCAACCGGGGGAAAAGGCTGCAGCACTCACCGGGCAGGTCGGTGCCGGGCAGGTCGGTGCCGTGCGGACGGAGGGCCCGGCCCTTCCC
>VWYI01009588.1:114129-133785 GCA_013399455.1 Anthoscopus minutus
GGGGTCTGAGCCAGTTCCCTTTTTGGGGGGTCCCGAAGCTGCAGAGCAGCCGCTCCCGCCGGCACCGCTCGCTCTTTGCCTACACCCGGTTCAGCGGAGCCGCAGCCGAAGTTCGCACCCGCGGCGTCCCCGCTGAGCGCGGAGCCGCGGGTCCAGCCCGGAGCTCCGGCCCGGCCGCTCTTTCTCAGGGGCTGTCCATAACAGAGCGATGCTCAGGTCGGCTGCTCCGTTCTGTGTCCGCCTGCTCCTGGCACTCACGGGAAAGACAACTATTCTCTTGGGAAAATTATGTTTCCTGACCGAGATTAGCGTCCAGCATGTCTGTGTCACTGTGCAAACGCGTGGAAAGGCCAGGCTGCGCCCCGGCGCTAGAGGGACAGGCACCCGCGGAGCTGTGCGGGGAACCGCGCCGGCGGTGCTGGAGACAGCATCGGCTGGAGGTGGCACAGGGTCCCATCTGCCCCTGCTGTGTGCTCCTAGCTCACGGCTGCGCTGTTCAGGTCACATCAATGCAAATAATTTTATGCAGCTGTTCTCAACAGCGTGTTAGGGAAGAGCAAGAGCTCACCAGCAGAACCGACCCATCACAGAGGCAAAAATCAGAATCACCATCAGGTCCAACCATTATCCCAGCACTACCAAGACCACCACTAACATGTGTCCCTAAGTGCCACATCCTCTCAGCTTTTAAAGCCCTGCAAGGATGGTGACTCCCCACTCTGCCCTGGGCAGCTGTGCCAGGGCTGGACAACCCTTTCAGTGAAGAAATTTATTCCTGTTACATGTCTAGGATAGTGCCACAGCACAAATGATTAATTGACAATCAAGGCAAATCCCCCTGAAGCTTCCCCCACTGGTCCCAACAGAATTAAAATGGCATTTAAGTGATTAGTTACTCAAAACTACCCAACACAGTGCTGATTCCTGATGGGACTGGTGGGAGTGTTGAGGTGCTCAGAAGATACCTCTGAAGGTTGAGTAAAGACCCCTCAGTAAATTGAACTCTTCTGGCAACATCAAGACCTCTCTGGCTGTGAGCTGGAGGCAAGAATACGGTACCTACCAACCCAAATGTGAGAGATTAACTGGCTTTTTCAGCTTAATTTTTCTTGGACAACTCATGACTGACAAAGGGCCGGGATTAGACAGAATATTAGGAAGAAATTCTCCTCTGTGAGGGTGGGGAGGCCCTGGGACAGGGTATGCACAGCAGCTGTGGCTGCCCCTTGGTCCCTGGAAGTGTCCAAGGCCAGGCTGGATGGGGCATGGAACAGCCTGGGAGAGTGGAAGGTGTCCTTGCCCTGGTAGTGGGTGGAATGACATGAGCTTTGAGGTCTCTTCCAACCCAAACCATTCCATTATTCCATTATATTCATTCCAAGCTTGTTTTTCACCTGCACCATGTGCTTTCTCCTGGAAGGGTTGTGTCACGATCCGCTCACATGAGCAGGTGTCATGATGGTTCATTTTTTGGATCTCAGAGTGCAAAAGGACACACAGGTAATGGGACTTTCGGTTTAGTCACAGCAGTGCACTTTTATTGAGTGCCAACAACAATTATGTGACAGAAAATGGAGAGAAAGATGGAAAAAAAACCAAGTAGGGGAGAGAGAGAGAGAGAGAGAAAGAAAGAAAGAAAGAGAGAAAGAAAGAGAGAAAGAGACGGGAATGTAGCTACCAACAGAGAGACGAAATCCTCGTGGTCCAGCCAATAGATCTCTCTTCCTTCTGTGGGGGTGCACCGAAGTTGCCTCAGAAAGTTAAGGATTTATGGTCTTTCTCCAGAGTGAGTGGCATCAGGCCAAGAGGAGGGAGTGAGGGTGAGGCTGTGGTGGTGAGACCCATTGTTCCAAGCCTGGTACATGGTGGTGCATCAGCCCTCCCCATGGGTGTGGGGTGTGTGCAGGTACAGGACAGGTGTCACTTGTCAGTCCCTGCTCCATGAGGTGTGTGCAGGTACAGGACAGGTGTCACTTGTCAGTCCCTGCTCCATGGGGTGTGTGCAGGAGAACAGGACAGGTGTCACTTGTCAGTCCTTACTCAAGCAAGTGTATCGTGGTGGCACAGCAGGCACAGCTGCAAACAATCACTGGGCTGGCATCCACCTCAACCAGGCCAGAATCACAGTTGGGATTTTCAGGGTCTCAGCCTCTGTCTGTGTGATGGTCGTGAGGCAGATGAGAGAAATTTTGGACCATCTCTTACAGATTGAAAGCCACATCAGCTTCCTGGTGGAATACATTATTTTCCCAGGAAATCCAAATCCCAAAGTTATGACATGGGATGTCGCTCTCCATCTCTCCTGGAAGAACAATGTCTTCTTTGGATTTGGTTTTCCATGATAAACCCCCCTCTGTCTGAGATGGGACAGGCATCACAGCAGTGCTGTGATCAGGGATCAAAGTGCCTGTCCTGGGCATGGCATCTCCTGGTTTCATTCCAAATTCTAATTCCCAGGGAGCTACACAACAACATTGCAGAATCATTTAGTGATATTTTCCCAGGGTTGGAGCATTCAGAGCTTTCACCAAAATTCTCCACCCACCAAAGCCCCAGGAACGTCTGTAAACTTGTGCAACAGCAGGTGCTTCTCTTATTAGTCCAGAATTAAGTTTTCATCAAGCCCTGATTTTCTTTAGAGTCCTATTTATTATTGCTTAACTATCACTTGAAAGTCTATGGGTGGGAAGCAATACAAAAGCATCTTTCATTATTCATTAAGGACAAGTGATGCAGGGCTTTTGGAAGGGAATAGAAAGCACACAGACTTTCCTGCATTTAAAACAATTATTTCTTATTAATAACCCTGCAGAAAGTTGCCCTGTGGAGATGTGCAGTTTTTGTGTTTTAAAGTTCAGTCTCTTGATCACAAAAATAGGTTTTCTTCCCCTGTGAAATTCTTCAGCAGAGTTCCTGGGAAATGTTTTGTCATTTTTATTTTTAAAAAATATTTAGGTGTTTATTTGTGGGGGTGTCCCCTTCCTAGGATGGATAATAATGTGGATTGTGGAGATCAAGACCTGATCTCCATGAGAGTCTGTCATGAGAACAAAAGGCTGCAACTACAGAGCAAACCTGCACCAGGTTTGGGAAGAGGATTAGGGAGCTGCAAGATCTCAGGAGAACTCAGGTTGGAAAAGATATTGAGGGTCTCATTTCTCAGGTCATTGCTATGGCTATTAGAGCAGGTCCCAGGAAAGACCCCTGCAGGGTCTTGCCCCTTGTAACTGGCACCCAGGTGGAGCCCAGCCCACCTCTAATCTCCTCTGAGCTCAGGTCTCATCAGCCTTTTCCAAGCCACATGTCTGCACTGTGAGGTGCTGACTTGGAATGTCAGGATAACATAGGAGACCACAGCAAAGCCCTTCCCAGCATTAAGGCACCTGGGGTGGTTTGAGATTCCATGTGAGGAAGCACAGAAGATGCTCCTTATCAGCCTCATCCCAGGAAAAAGTGATAGGGACCTCCAACCTGCAGAGCTGAGGATCTGCTGGTCCAAGTCCCTTGGTCTGCCCTGAACAGTCAGACACTGCTCTGAGGCTGAAGAACTTCACAGAGAATTTTGCTGAGGTCCCACTGGTGAGGAGGAGGAGCTCCAGGGCATGGCCCAGCTCCTCTGGCTGTGCCTTCCCAGAGGATCTGTCCCTCCAGTCCTGAATAGGTGTCCTTGAGGCTGCAGACTGGGAAATTCAGAAGGCCCTGGAAGAAGTCAGCACAGAGTTGTGCACAGGCAGAGTGCCCCATCACCAGAGAAGGAGGCACTGGGAGCCCACCAGAGCATCCATGTGGTGGGAAATTGTTCCCAGAGTTCCACTGCCAGCAGATTCTGTGCATCAGATTCCCAGCGTTTGTCACCTCCCTGCCACCTCCTGACTCTGCCTCCCTGCTTGGAAAAATGGGCAAACCAGACTAAAGGTGATGTCTGTAGGGACCTGGGGCCATGTGGGGACTGAAGGTGCCAGCCCAGCTGGAAAGGGAAGAATGTGGGGTCCTGCCAAGCTGGGAGAGCCTGGAGGAGCATAAGAGGATGGGCAGGGGTCGTGTGGTTTGTTCAGCTGGGGAAGACTGAGGTCAGATCCCATCAGGGTCTGCAGCTCCTCCCGAGGGGCAGCTCTGATCTCTGCTCTCTGTGACAGGGACAGGAGCCAGGAAACGGCTGGAGCTGTGGCAGGGAGGCTCAGGCTGGATCTCAGGGCAAGGTCCTTCCCCAGAGGTGCTGGCACTGCCCAGGCTCCCCAGGGAATGGGCACGGCCCCGAGGCTGCCAGAGCTCCAGCAGCGTTTGGGCAGCGCTGCCAGGGATGCCCAGGGTGGGGTTGTTGGGTCTGTGCAGGGCCAGGGCTGGGCTGGGGGATCCTGGGGGTCCCTCCCAGCTCAGGAGATTTTATCCTGTGATTCCCTGAGAGCAGGGCTGAGGGCAGAGCCCTTGCCTGGAGAGCTCCCTGGGGCCATGGTGCAGCTCCCAGAGCTCCTCTGAGGGGTCGCTGCCTGCTAAAACATCCCAAAGAGAGTGAGTCCACCTGTGAGACCCTTCCCTGCCTCCTAATTTGATAGTGGGACCCCTGAGAAGATAACAGGTCCTTTTAATTCTTTTTATTGACATGTTTGTCCCAGACACTGTGGCTGGATCCTTCAGACATTGAATCCTCTTGCCCTTCCCTTCCCATCACCCTGTTTTCAATCTTCCACATTTGATTTTTGTGCTGGGAGATGGAGAAATTCCAGTGGGTTTCTTGCCTCCTTTTTTTTTTTTCCTCTGTTTTTAATGAATTTTTCATTTTGTTTCACTCATACAGAAAGAATAACAATGAAGCAACAGTGTCAACATAGAAAGAATTTTCTCCAAAGTCACACCGTGGCCAATCTACAGCAGCAATAATAGATTTTGTGAATCTCACTGAAGGGAATCATAAGTGGAAGGGGTGGAGAGTGCAAATGAAAGGCTCTGAAATAATTTCTGCTTTCCACACCACAAAGTCCCATTCTGAGGAGCTGTTTAAAGAACAAGCAAAAAAAAAAAAAAAGAAGAAAATAGAAAAGAGCACTCTGCCAAAGCAGGTTTCTAATAGGAGAGGAGCAAGAAATAACACAGATACTTTGTGATATTTCAGAAAACAAGTTGCCTAAAAAGGCAGCTTTCTCCATCACCTGGGAGATAACCAGAATGCTGTCAGGGTCTGGGATCACATCTGGGCTGAACACGCATTGGAGTTGGGCTGGGTTTGCTGTTGTGCCAGACTCTGCTCTGCAGTGGCTGCCCCAGTAATGGCTCTGCTTTCCTGTCTGAGCCAGGTTCTCCTTTTATATTTGTTGTTCTTTCCAGGAGGTGTTAACACCAATTTATGAGCTCAGTGGGATGACAGAGCTGGGTGAGCAGCGCTGACCTTGGAACTCACCTCTCTCAGATTTCTTTTTCCACCCTGTCTCAAAGTCAGTCTCAAAGCAATAAAAGGATGTTGGAAGTGGGGAGCTGGGGCTCATCCAGTTCATGTTAAAGGAGGGGAAGCTCTGTGAACATGATCTCAAAAAGCAGGTGCCTTGCAGGTGGCTGTATCTATACCTCTGTCGTCTCAGGAAGGGCTGCACGTTTCCCCTCAGTCTCCTGCCTGCAGGAACTCCTGCCAAAGAATCACAGAATCATGGATCAGAATATCTTGAGCTGGAAGGAGCCCCCAGGATCACCCAGTCCAACTCCTGAGCCTGCCCAGGAAACCCAACAATCCCACCCTATGCCTGAAAGTGTTATCCAAATGCTCCTGGAGCTCTGGCAGCCTTGGGGCAGTACCCACTGCCCTGTGTATATCCAGGTGCCTTCTCTTACAGGATCTGCACAGTTCATCTGCAGCTGAAAACATGCTGAAAACAAAACCTATGCTTATTTTCTTTTGTTTTTATTACTGTTACATTAAGGAAATCAAACATTTGCTGTTAAGCACTCCCTTCACCTCAGCAGGATACACAGCAGCTCACGGAGCCTGAATGAGAGGCAGCTCAAACAGGATTCTCTCCGAAAAGAGAGAAAAAATGTGTTGGGGAAGGAGGTAAAATAAAGAAAATAGAGAATATTACTTCTAAGGATCATTTAAAATAAACCAAATTGCCTGAAGTGTGGTGGCTAAACAGCACAGGTACGGGGGGCCCAGAGCAGCTGTGGCTGCCCCTGGATCCCTGGCAGTGCCCCAGGCCAGGCTGGGCAGGGCTTGGAGCAGCCTGGGACAGTGGAAGGTGGGGCTGGAATGAGATGACATTTTGGTCTCTTACAACACAACACATTCCAAAATTCCATGATTTTCCTTCCTCAAAACAACACTTTGTCTGTCAAGGTACTTTTTGGCGCAGAAATGCTGCCCAGGTCCTGCAGTGACATTGTTTATGAGTTACCAAGTGACGGTGACTGCTTTGAATGAGTGTCCCAAGGGAAAGGAGAAGGGACACCGATCACACAGAGCCACCCCTGCCCAGGTAGCTCCTTGTCCCTTGGATGGTGCTTGTGCACAAGCACCAATAAATCTGCCTCTGTCTGGGTATCAGCAGCGTTTCCCAGGCTGATGTTTGTTCTGTTTGGTTCAAGTGCCTGACAAATGAAGGAAGGAATGATAAAGACTAGATCTTATCTTAATAGCCTCTCATTATTAACTGTCTCTAGATTTATTTGTCACTGAAGGAGGGAGGGAGGGAGGGTGAGCCAGGCACCGCTGGGGTGAGTCCCGGCAGGTTCCTGCCTTTCCCCAGCTGTGTGATTTCCATCAATGAGGTCCCGCTCTGTGGTTTTTTCTTTTCAACACCTACACTGCCTGTAGGGAAACTGTCCATGTGCTGTCTCCACCATCTGATGGCTCTTGGCCTCCAGGTCCTTCTCCTCTTGGATCCCCCTGGGATGGCAGTCCTGTGGTAAGGCAGAGACAGGGACCAGCTCCCTGTTCCAGGCTGCTCCAGGGAAAAGGGAGAAGTGGGGGGTATCCCAGCTGGGAAAGAACACTGAGGAGCAGGATCATCCAATTCCCCACCAGGATGTTTTCCACTGCCTTTGCCAAGCTCCAGGAGAGGGATGTGGATATACTCCAACGATGCTTTTATTTCACAGCATTTCCCTACCTTCCTGTGCCACCAGATATCTGTGCCATCTGCCTGGTGAAACCTGGTGATTCGAAGGATTTCTTACCTGAGAAAGCTGACAAAGCCCTGCTCACTGACAGCTCCCATGGGCATGCATTGATAAATGGATCCATCACCATAGGAGCTGCTGGGGAGTGGGAGAAGGACCAGACCTTCATCTGAACAGGGAGGAGAAACGTGGAGCAGTGGGCATGGGAGAGGAAGGGTCTGGCAGCAAGGACAGGGTGCTAAACCTGAGCCCAGCACCCCTGCCTGGCTGCCAGAGCCTGTGCTGATGGCAGGAGTACAGCAGCAAAACCAGAAAAATTCAAAGTGGTTTGGGAAATACAGATCAATCCCTTTGCAAACCCAGCCAGAGCCTCCCAAACCAGTGTGGTATTTCTGCCCTCTGGAAGTGTGGGATCATTTCTTAGGCAGATCTTAATTTGTGTGTCCTTCAGCACTTTCCCCAAGAAAGTCCCAAAAGGAGAGTTTCTGCTGCAGTTTCCATCCAGGAGTTCCCATTCTTAGCTGGAGCCCATCCACTTCCCTGAGACCTGCTGTCATTAGGTGCCCAGGCAGAAATCCCACAGAAATACTTTAATTAAAATGGACATTAAGAGCTCACTCATTCAAACCAAAGAACATTCGGAGGAATTTAAATGAAGAGATTTTTAAATCTGTGACATTTGTTCTAATGAGAAAACACTTTCTAATCCTAAGTGTCTCCTAATTCAAAACAGATTGGAAAGACTGCAAGTGAAAACAATTTTTTTCCTCCCCAAAACACGTCCTGTAATTAGTAGACCTAACTGGCAAATACCATTTGTCTTTTCCATACAGCTTCCACATCAGATTGGAAGCAGGAGGTGAGAAGCAGCCTATGAATGCACCTGCACGTGCCTGCATTTTATGTTAGGACAGGTAACAGAACTCATGGAAATTTCCACCACATCAACCCAGCATCCGGGAGGAAACCAATCCGGAGGATGCAGGATGCTCCTGATCCATCTAATGAAAGGGATATTGCTGCAGCCAGGGGCTGGATGCTGAGGAGGGACAGGGAAGCAATCTATTTGCAACAGAGGGAAAATATCCAGTGATTTGCCAGAGTGGGACTATTTTCATCTGGAAACACTGAGATAATGAAATGCAAAATAACAACAGACAGAAAAGAGTGAAGCCTCAAATGAGAGGAACTTGGGGATGCAGCAAACCCTTTTCAGGGGGGTTAGACAGGTGTTAGGTGAAATTCAATCCCTCGTGTTTTGTTTTAATCATGGAAGAGTTGGCAGGAGAGCTGAAGGGTCCTTAATTTTTCATGTGTTTCACAAATGGAAGTCCCACACGGTAGAAAGGTGACATGTCCTGTTCCTCCCTCAATTGTCTTTTATTTGGGAATATTGCCCTCAGCATAAAACAGTAAGGCAGGAACTGTGCTGGGTACTACTGCAACTTTCTGGGAATCCCAGATATCCATGGTTTGTAAGGACTTTATCTTTTTCCCTAGGAAAAAAGGGACTGATTGTATCAACAGAAATCCTTACAATACCAGCAGTCCATCAGCTCTCCCTGTCCCTGTGTGCTGGGACAGTGACCTGGTGGTGACAGCTCATCCTGTCCCAGGGCTGAGCAAGATCCTCTCTGCTCGGGGCCCTCCCAGGCAGGGCAGGGCTGCTCCACAAGCACAGTGTCCTCCCTGATCCAGGGCCTGGATTTGGGAATGAGGACGCAGTGCTCTGGTGCCTCCAGCAAACTGGACAGGCATCAGCCTGGATCCAGCCTCCCACCTCCTTCAGATATCGCAGGAGTTGGCTCCAGAGCTGAAATTCACTGTCAGCCTTAACCCTCCCATGGGACAAACAAAAAGATCTGGATACAAAGACCCAAGGTCTGGATTGGGATGTCTGTGGCATGTATTCATCTTTAGTTCCATGCAGAACATTATCTTCCCTGACAAAGAACGTGGTTGCAGATGACATGATCCTATTTAAAATCCAGATCTGCCTGGTTGCTGTACTGGAGGGGATGGTGCTGCCAGTGGCTCCAGATGGATCAGGTTTGCCTGGTTTCCTGCTGGCTCACTGTAAATCCATGAGCACAAATGACAGCACAATTCCCAGAAAAACACCTACTTTGTATCAGTAACCCTGTGAAAGTGTCTTTGTGTTCATCCTAATTTGGAAACATGAAACACTTTACCTAAGAGTCCAATTAAACCAACCTGGGCTTTAAAGCTTGGGTACTCAGAGCCATCTTCTTGAAAGAATAATCCTGAGCTGGCATCAATGGATACAAATCAATGAAGATCAAGAGACTGACACCTGGTTATGCTCACTGACAACCCAACTTAGATCTTAGTAAATACTGTGCAAAAACTCAGAGCTGTTCTGAAACCCTGCAAACACAGAGACAGAAAATACATTAATTCCCTTATTTTGAGGGAAGTAATTTGCTGGAAATATGGAGTTCCTCAGGTTCTGTGTGCAGAATTTGTAAACAGAAAGCATTTAAAGCAATTTGCCAGTTTTGAAATCCTGATTGTCTCCTCTGAGATCTTGTCTGCATTTTCAGGTGGTTTTGTAGCTGTTCTAATCTCTCCTCCTCCTCCTCCTGCCATCACATGGATGACCCACCATGAATAAAAGATTAGGATGTGCCAGATTCAAAAGAAACCTTTGCTTCTGGGGTCAGGGCTTCAGCTCCTGAGCTGCAGGACAGGGAGGTTGAGAAGCCCAGAGGGTTCAGCTCTGCTCTGGATCGTGTGGATGCACTTCCAGTCACCTCCTGGTCCAGGTTGAGAAGATAATGCTTCATTTGTGAGACCTAACAGGGCCAATGCTGTGAAGGCTGTCAGTTCTGGGTCTGTTTTCAGAGATAATAGGGCCTGTCACCTGCAAGTCCACAGGAAAAGAGATGAAGGCTACAGATGATGGGTGAAAGCTCTATTGATGGGTGAAAGCTTTTTTTCTAAGGAAAAAAAAATAGGATCTAAACTTTGAATTTCTGGTCAGGATTTCATGGCCTATTCTGCTCCAATCCTGCACCTGAATGTGTGGAAGGGTCACCCTGTGCCTAAGGGGTGCTGGGCAGATCCTCTCCTTGGATGTCTGGTACTTTCAGTAGGGTTTTTCTCAGTTGTTGCCACATTGAGAACTTGGACAGGCTTCAACTTTCTTCAGCTTTCAGGGCAGCAGCAGAGGGGAAGGTGCTGTCTCCACTTTCAGGTGACAACAAACGAGGAGATGGAATGAAGCTGTGTCAGGGAAAGTTCAGGTGGGACACTGGGGAAAGGTTCTTCCCCCAGAGGGTGGCTGGTCCCTGGAACAGATTCCCCAGGGGAATAAATGTTCATGGCAGAGCCTGCCAGAGCTCAAGAAGCACCTGGACAATGGTCTTAATCCTCTGTTTAGTTCTGGGTATTCCTGTGAGAAGAAGGGAGTTGCTGGTCCTTGTGGGTCCCTTCCAGCTTGAGACAGTCTCAGATTCTATGAAACTCCTGAAAAACACCTGCCCAAGAAACCCACTTTGAGGAGAAGAAGGGATTGAGAGGTGTTTAGGTCCCTTTGACTGACCCTCCTAAGGGTTAATCTCCCTTTTAAGCACATGCCTTGATTCCTGCAGACACTGTTCATCTCTCTGCTGTGCTGATGTGGCCTCCAACACCCACCTTTTCCCTCTGAGAGCATTTCCCCCCACAGGCAGGTGCCCGGTGAGCACGGGCACCACCCAAACACACGGGCCATTACAGCCCCCACGTCAGAGCACTTCTCCCATCTTTAGGTCGTTCCTCTTCTCCAGGAACAATCTCCCTTCCAAAAGAGCTTTAATCCCCCAGCATTGGTGCTGGGTCTGGTGCTGCTTGGAGAGCTGTGCACAAACAAACCCAGCTTGACTGCTCCTCTGCTGAAAATCCTAGGGATCACACTGTGAGGAGATAAAAACTGATTTTGAAAAAACTGATTTCATATCAGCTGGAGGTCCGATTTTGTGGTCTGATACTTTCTCTGGCAGCAGCTGTACAGAAATACTGGGACAGCTTAGGGGCTGTAGTGGCACTCAAAACAAACAGGGATGGCAGAACTGGGTCTGCTGAAGGAAGACATAAATGCAATTCACCTTCCAGTGTTCACTGCAAGTGAAGCTGATCTGCATTTCTTAAACCAAGCAAAGGCTACAGCTCAGATGCTAATTTTATCTTGCTGGCTTTGTAGTGTCCTTGATCTTCAAGTGAATTCAAAATAACATGGAGCAAACGTATAACTAAGTCATTTTAAAGCAGGAACTGCAAAGTGCATAACTCTGCTCAAGGGGAAACAGCTTCTCTGCTAAACACGGAGTATGAAATCAGATCATGCTGGCAGACTGAACAAATGGGCTCTTTACTCCTCATCCTTGCAGCAGGGCTCATAGGGAGCTCGTTTCCATCTGCCTTACAAACCCATCCCGGTGGGAATGGCCAGGATGGCCAAGCCCACCCTCACCTCCTCACGGCTTGTGGCAGATTGTGACAGATTGTGACAGACCGTGACCCCGCCCTGACAGAGCTTCATTCCATCTCCTCGTTTGGCATCACCTGGAAGTAGAGATCAGCACCTTCCCCTCCACTGCTGCTCTTGAAGTTAAACCAGCTTTAAGCCTGGCCAAGTTCTCAGTGTGGCAACAACTGAGGAAAATCCTTTTGCTGAGCAGACACAGGTGACTGATGACACCAGGAACACTTTGTGTAAACACTGGGCGCAGTTATTACAAGGGACCCTCTTCACTGGTGTGAACACCCGGCCCCAGTGCTGAGGCAGGCAGGGCTGCTCCAAAGGCAGGCAGACACCTCTGAGAGAGTCCCAGCAGCGCAGGAGAGGAGGAGTGGGGACACAGACAGTGTGTACAGGCCTGGCTGGGGTCATTTGCATGGGGAGGGGAAACACAAGCCCAGGAGAGCTGGGCTGGAGTGCTTGAAGCCCTGCCAAGCTGCCAGTGCAGCCCCCGGGGTCAAAGCCTGGGCTCCCCTCCCTCTGCAGAGCTCCAGCTGAGGCAGGAGCTGAGCTGGAGCTCCAGGGCTGGATGCTCAGGTCCCGGGAGCAGGATCAAACTGTGATAAACTCACTGTCCAGATACACCTGCTGGAAAGGTCCTCAAGGCTTTAGGGGAACAGCATGGGCTACTACAGCTGCACTTGGCTGGGAAGAAGGCAGAGGCCACCTCGGAGGTCACCTCAGGGCAGGAGACATCCTTGTCCCTCGGTGCAGGAAGAAAGGAGGGCTCAGACAGCAGCCCTCCCACTCTGACTTGGCTCCCCAGGGCAGTGCCTGCCACCAAGGAATACCGAACAATTCCCTGTGGGAAGCAAATGCTTCCTTCTAGGCTGCTCTTCAGACATGGGCCCTGCTTATCTCCACCCTAAACGTCAGATTACAGCTGAGCTGGGGTCTCCTTGGCCTTGTTTGGCCTGGAGGAGAGAAGGCTTTGGAATGATCTAATTGTGGCCTTTTGGTGCCTAAAGGGGCTCCAAGGGAGCTGGAAAGGGACTGGGAACAAGGGATGAAGGGACACCTCCCACTGTCCCAGGCTGCTCCAAGCCCTGTCCAGCCTGGCCTTGGGCACTGCCAGAGGGCAGGGATAGATGGGATATTGGGAAGGAATTGTTCCCTGTGAGGGTGCTGAAGCCCTGGCACAGGTGCCCAGAGCAGCTGTGGCTGCCCCTGGATCCCTGGCAGTGCCCAAGGCCAGGCTGGACAGGGCTTGGAGCAGCCTGGGACAGTGGGAGGTGTCCCTGCCCATGACAGGACAGGGATGAAATGGACTTTGAGGATCCTTCCCGTCCAAACCAATCCATGACTCTGCTGCTGCACCTTGTGTTCTAAATTCTCATCTCATTAATACCGGGAATTACTGTTCTGGTATGACAACTTGCTTGGCTGGTGTGCCAAGCAGCAGTTTCAAACCCCTTCCCAGGAGCAGGCACAGTTCTCCCACAACCATCCCCAAATTATTGTCTCAGTCTGTCCCAGGCAGAGCTGTCTGTCCCAGAGGAAATAGGAGATTTCTCTACACAACAGGGAAATATTCTTGTCTTTCACTGATACCAAAATCGAGAGGAGTCCCTGTTTTCCAGGTGAGAGGTGTGGGGGTACTGGAATGGTGCTGCGGAGCTGACACAGGCCTGGGAAGGGGCAGGAAGTCCCTGGGCAGACAATTCCCACAGTATGGATGCCATGGGGATACTAGGACACCTCCTATGTGTCTTTTCCAACTCCTACGAAGCAAAAAAGGAGAAAAATGCATGTCAGGTCAGAGAAACACCCACCATGAGAGGATGGAGGGCAGGCTCCAGAGAGCTGTTTCGGAGGGAGCTCCGAGGAGAGAGATGGATGTTCTTTCTCACCACTCTTCATGTTCACCTCCACACTTATCAGGCATAGAGTGGAATTCCTGGGGTGTCCTGTGCAAGGCCAGGAGTTGGACTGGATGATCCTTTTGGGTTCCTGCCAGCTGGGGATACTGTGTGATTCTCAGGGGTTATTTGGCCATCACCCTCCCTCCTCAGCCAGGGCTGGAGTCTCACAGCCTCACCACATCTGCTGCTTAAGGACTGATGAGGACATACCCTTGTGAAGGGGAATACAAGGAAGGATTGACCCTGATGGCACCACAACCTAATCCCCCACCCCTGCAAAGCTGAAAACATCAGCTGGACACAGTGGAAGCAGGACATCTCCAAGGTTTTTAGACTCTACTCTCAGCCTGTGTTTTTTTTCCAGTTGGAGATAGATAAAATGGAAAAAAAAAACCAAACAGAAAACAGGAGAAGCAGCTGAATTGAAAACAAGAAATGAGCTGAGGTATTTGTTTTCTTTGCTTGGATTGAATACTCCTTGGAAGAAAGCAGTGAGAACCAGAGACGCAGTTCCTGAACTCCTCGTGCCAGCCCCACTGCCCTGCCCTGTGCTCTCTATGAACCCCATGGACTGGGACTCTACACACAAATACTGAAGGTGAACCATAAGAGGTGCTGAACCTCTCTCTTTCTTGAGCACATTTGGCCTCAAACCCTTTCTCCACCCTCTCAGTGCTTCATTAAGTGTTTCCCTTATTTTCAGAGCAGGTGTTCGCTCCCATTCTTAATGAACCTCTCGGCTCACTTGTAAACAAGCCCTTTATTAGCTCCACAAGCATGTGCTTGTTTCTATTTATACCTTTTCCATATCAATATTTGAAAGCACACTCCCCTACGCTGCATTCCTTCTCTGTGCCCTTTTCCATCCCTGCTGCGGGTTTCCCACCTCTGCTTTCTCTCTTAGGTTCATCCAGGCTCATTTAAATCAAACCTAGATTTTTCATTTTCTTTGTTGGCCTGAATTAAATAATTGGGAACTTTGTTTCTGAATGATTTGCATTCACAGACATCTCCATATCCCTGCAGAGGTGTTATCCTCTACATTAGCTAGAAATAGGTGGGAACACCTAAATTCTCCAAGCGTTCTTCTGAGTGCCTGTTGTCATCTGCCTGAGACAGCTACACCCCTATTTTTTTACTGGATTTATAGGGATGGGACACCTCTTCTAGGAGGAAAGGCTGAGCAAATTTCCCTTGTTTGGCCTGGAGGAGAGAAAGCTTTGGAGTGATCTAATTGTGGCCTTTTGGTGCCTACAGGGGCTCCAGGAGAGCTGGAGAGGGACTGGGAACAAGGGATGGAGGGACAGGACACAGGGAATGGCTTCCCACTGCCAGAGGGCAGGGATGGATGGGATATTGGGCAGGAATTGTTCCCTGTGAGGATGGGGAGGCCCTGGCACAGGTGCCCAGAGCAGCTGTGGCTGCTCCTGGATCCCTGGCAGTGCCCAAGGCCAGGCTGGACAGGGCTTGGAGCAGCCTGGGACAGTGGGAGCTGTCCCTGCCATGGCAGGGGTGGAATTAAATGGTCTTTGAGGATCCTTCCAGCCCAAACCAATCCATGACTCTGCTGCTGCACCTTGTGTTCTAAATTCTCATCTCATTAATACCGGGAATTACTGTTCTGGTGTGGCAACCTGTGAAAACAGAAGCTGTTTCCCCTCTCCCACCAGCTGTATCCAGAGACAAGACTTCAGCTCCTTCACCACAAGTGCTGGGAGTAGCTTTGTAATGTAAATAGGCACTTCTGGTATTTTTAACAAGCACCTGCTTTATCCCTCTGCCTAATGAGAGCCAGGGACAGAAATGCAGTGAAAGCACACGAAGGTAAGACTGCCATTTAAGCTAATTAACAGCAAATCAAATTAAACTGACACACACATATATTTTGGGCTCCTGCATCTAACAGGAGGCAATGCTGTGAAGGTTTCATTATTCTCATTTCCCATCACCTGCTTTATTTCCCCCCAGCACCTTCCTACCCGATTACCTGGGGAAGGGAAAAGGAGAAAGATACTAAAGCCAATAAGATAATTCTCATTTACATAAAAATTTTTCTGCATTGTGTTTAATAGTCTGCGAGGAACTGCACAAGAATATATAGTCCATTCTTTAAAAAGCTCCAGTGCACTAATTGAAATTAAATTACATGGAACCCAATGTCTGGCTCATTGGGAGATAACATGCAAGCCCCAGCTTTATGTGTTATTATTAATATTGATGGATGAAGCACAGGAGTCACCACAGAGGTGCAGTTCCCCTTCCTCTAGCTGTAGGGGAGCCTAAACCTATGGTTATCTCCCCATGAATATTCTTCATTTGCTGCAGACAGGGCTGGGATCCCTTGGAATTCCAGACATCCAGCACTGCAGCTTTTGGTCCCTCTTCTCTGCATTAACCCTGGGTAATGCAACTGCAGCCCTTCCTTCACGTTCCTTTGCTTCTCTCACAGCGCAGTTAATCCGTCAGGGGGACGCTGCCGTCGCAAACAAGATTTAAGGGAATTTAACGCCAGGTTGGCAGGCCTAGAAAGTGAAAGTCTGGTGCTCCCTGGAAGAGGCAAAGCACCAGGAGCTGCCTCCCCACCTTCCCGGGAGATGCTGGGGGTTCAATGTGTGCGGAGCTGGCTGCTCACCTTCTCAACGAGCTGCTAACAAGGGAGCCAATTAGTGCCAGTTGTGATGGGAGCACTTTTTCCACCAGGAGCCAGATTGAAACCTTTAATTCGTTTTGTACAGGCAGAGGAACACAAAATGTTCAAGCATGGATAAGATCCACAAATTCTGAGGGTTTAGGGTATCCCCGTGGATTTTATTCTTTGTTTCAGACTTGCAGGTTTCATTAAAATTAAAAAAAAATTAAAAAGTAGAGAGAGGAAAAAGAGAAAGGTTTCTTTCCCTTTTGATGATGAAACTAATTCTCATCTAAACTGATACCAGGCTTTCTTGAATGACTCATGCTGAAATGGTCCCTTGGTGATTTGGGACCTTGGAATAATGAGTTGCCAAGGTTGGACATCAGTGCCTGCTGCTGGGGACTCCAGTGACAGCCTGCCAGCCCCTGCCAGCCTCCAGTCCTTGTGACATTTCCCAGACAAAGCAGGAGGGCCAAGGGGCTCTGTGCTAATGTCCCCACTCTGTGAGATCCCGAGGGAACAGGACAGAGATGGAGAGCCCCTCACCACTGTCTCTGTCCAGAGGGGCCCAGCAGGTTCTGCCAAGGGGTGCCTGGTCCTCAGCTCCATCCCATTCCAATGTGGGAAGGGTTTTGAGCTGCTTCTCTGCCTTTTGCTTGGACCTCTGCAGGATTAAAGAGAAGACAAATGGTCATCTCCCTCCAGGACCTGGTTTCTCAGCTGGAGATAGACTTTTGGATGATGCAGAAGGTTCCCTGAAGCTGTGCAAAACAGTCCCAGAGGAGGGTTAATACCACCAAGAGTTCTGCAATTCTGAGCAGCTCCATGGAGTTCCCTAAGGCTTGGGAGCACCACCTTGAAGAAGGCTGGACCTTGTTTAGATCACTCAGTCCTGCCCTAAAGAGCTCCTGGAGGGATGAAATTTCCTTTCAAAGAAGCCATCAAACACAGCTCACCCCACAACAGGAAGGGATCATTTTCCAGTGAGGTGAATGGGAATGCAGGCTCTCCCCCCTGTGCTTCAGATGAGTCACCAGACAAATGTTCCTGAAACCTCCTGTCAAACAGACTACATTAAAGGCAGCATCAGAAGGCAGAAACTGTTTTTCTCAGGACATTTATTAAGTCCTGCAGCTAATTAATCCATGCATTTATAAAAGAAATGCTTGACAATATCCAGAGTTCAAGGAATGAAAGAAAATATCAGATCAGGGAACCTGCACATCTCCTTTGGTCCATGACAGATCTGCTTAGCAGCAAATCCCAGCAAGAAAACTCTCTGTTTTTCCCCTCAAGAACAAATCCTTTGTGTCAAATCCTGTTTTTAACTCAGCTCACTGAGCTTGTGAGGGTGAAAACCCCATGCAAGGATCCTGGGTTTTGCACCACTTTTTTTAATGGGAATGCACTGGGGAAAGATCACCCAGTGCAGTTGGAGGTGCAGAACACTGGAGTGCAGAGGAAGCAACACAGAACTTCCTCAAACACACAGAAGTTGTGCTTGGATACCTCACTGGTACCTTAGGAGCCTGTCTTGTTTGCAGCTCTCCAGATCTTCCACTCTCCCTTCTTTAAAATGGGGATTAAATTTTCTTTTTTTCCAGTCATCAGGAACTTCACGTGGCTGCCGCAATTTTTCATACATGATGGATGGTGGATTAGGAACCCCATCTGCCAGATCTCTCAGTAGTTCCCTGGAGGAGGTGACCCCTGGATTTGAGCTGAAAGGGGGGAGATTTAGGCTAAATATTGGGATAGCAACATATGGATAAGGATAAAAACATCCTGGGAGCAGACTGACACTGGGCTTGGAGGGATCAAGGGAACAGCCCCTCACCTTCTGTACCAAGCAGGACTGTGCCCTACCTGGACCTTTTCCAGAAGGGAATTGGCAGTCAAATTACATTAATTGTTAGTTCTCTGGTTTTATGGGGCTTCTGTAAGTTTGGTAATTTTTATAGCTGTGAGGTGCAACTTTGGTCAATGAACAAGGCCATTTACAGAGTTCTGGCTGGACTGTGTGGGATTTAAAAGCTGAGCAGACATGGGGACAGCAGGAAGGATTACAGAGACTGTGCCTCTTCATGAAGACACAGGCAGGAGGTCCCCATGCAGCTTCCAGTAAGGAAGGAAAAGCAAAGCCTTACTCTAATAAACTCCTCAAATTCAGACTGGCACCATTGTGGGGTTTTGAGCTATTAAATCTTTATTTTTTAGCTTCCCAGGAACACACAATCATTTGCTTGAGGAAACACTGGGTTCCCACTCTCAGCAGCAGATTAAATATGGCAAAGATGAATTGGAGAAGATACCAATCAGCTGCTGAATGGATTTCAGAATGAATGAATCCAGTCTTGCCCTGCAGAAGCTCAGGGGTGTTGGCCAGCACACTCACCTGGCAGGTGCCGTGTGGCTCCCTGGGGCCAGGGGAGGCAGCTCTGGTGCCTCCCAAGCTGTCAGGCAGACCCTGAGGTCAGCAGTCAGGGCTGGCAGGGCCCTGGCTGTGCAGGGCTATACCTCACAATATGTTATTAACACACAAAACTCATTTCGCCTTCCCTGTCCAGTTTAGCAGGGAGCCAGGATTATCTGAGTGGCCTGAGGGCTGCCAAGGCCTTTTACATCAGCTCTGCAGAGAGACATCAAGATATGGGGAGGTAAGGGACTGAGTGGATCTCAAATTATTCCATGTAGCCTAATTATTTCATAATAACATCTTTAATGCATCTGAGAAGCTTGGAAGGACTCCTTTCATGCCTAATTCCGAGGCTTTCTGAGAAAGCAATCACTGCTCAGAGGTATTTTCCAAGGATTTTTTTTTGTCTTTTGCCTTTGTAACATCAGTCAAGCAAACCACTATTGAGCAGTCTCTGTAGCCTGGCTCCCTTTTTAACCTCTCTTGTAAAACCTTTAGATATTATTATCCTTTCCCTATTTGTTCATGTCTTCTGAGTGCAGATGCTTATTTGGGGCTTGCATTAGTGCACTCACCAAACAAAGAGGAGACATGAAAGGAGCAAAGAGAGCAGTTAGGTTGAAAGTCTCTGGGATGAGCTTGGAAATTATTTGTTACTGAATGAGGAGCCCCTTTCATCTGCCTTTACCTGGCAGCACGAGGAGGAGCAGGGCAGGGATGCAGCCAGGAGTGAGGAGTGTCTGCAAACAGCCCCAGCTCGTGTGGGGAAAAGGCTCCCTGAGGGTGTGCTGAACACTCCAGCCCTGGGCTGCAGCTCTACAAAGGCTCACGCTGAGCAGAGGCCTTTCCACTGCAGCACTCACTGCCCACAGCTTCCAGCAGTCAGGGTAATTCCTGTGCTGGGCTCAGGTGCAAACACAGCCCCACAGACAGACACAGATCCCCAAACACAGCCCCACAGACAGACACAGATCCCCAAACACAGCCCCACAGACAGACACAGCCCCCAGTCACAGCCCTCTAACACAGTTCCCAAACATACCCCAAACAGGCACAGCCCAGAGATCCCCAAACACAGCTCCCCAAACAAACACAGCTCCCCAAACAGAGATCCCCAAAC